>CM029565.1:3521468-3726792 GCA_017309665.1 Coelopa frigida | reverse complement strand
TTACATGTCAATGGATTACTATTGTATTATTTACCTCATCGTCGTTGTCGTCATCACAGATATCGCTGTCGATGTCCTTGTCGCAGGTGATGTCTATCGTCTTCGTCGCATCCGCCAGCGAGTCTGGAACTGGGTTCATCAACGACGGGTCCTGTGTTGGGGCCGCGGAGACATCGAGTGGCGCCGGAGCTCCTCCTCCTTCTTCGACCGCGGCCGACGCGTTTGAAGTTGACGATGATGATGCCGCCGCCGCCGCTCCGGCAACAACAACGGCCGCTGGTGTCTGCTGATTCGAAGATGGTGTTTCTACTACGTCCGTTGTACTCAATCCAAGCGGTTTATCAACTCCGGTTTGCTCCTCACCTTCTTGCATTGCAATATTTATTTAATAAATCGTATTTTTATTTGGAATTTCCTATATTTTCGCACAAAAATTTCCGCTACAGCGGGATTGTGTATCTATTGAATCAAAAGCACAGACCAGGGTTGCCGATGTCACTTCAATCGAAGTGTTTCACTCCACTTTTGATCAAAACACTCCGTCACTCCATTTTTTTCGCAGCAGACTCCCTCCTAAAAACACTTTTCCTATTTTGAGGATATTTATTTTTTTCTTTTTGTCCTATTCCTATTTCCGTTTTACACACGCATAAATTCTGTTCTCTGATTTTCGTTCTTTTTTTTTGCATGCGCCATGAAATGCAACCCTGAACTGTCAACATTACTCCGAAAATTCATTTCCTAATATTTCGGAATTTTCCCATTTTAAATAAAATTTGATAAATAAATTTTAATGTAACGAAAACATTTCGACTGCAAAATATTTAAATATGCATTTTTTTTTAAAACGGATTATGGCGATTTTTAGTATTAACCAGCATAACCCAACAACCGTAATCTGATTAGTAAAAGTCATTTATTTGATGTCAAATTCTACAACCATGCAATTGGAAGAAATAAAATGGTTCGAGTCCGGGATAATTTCCAACTAGGAAGAGCACGATTGTCAAAAGAGAAAGGTATTTTTTTTTTATTCAATAGATAGTAAAGAGATAAAAAGTGGAATTTGTAAAAACGACATAGTAATTATTATTTCGACTATTCCTGCACCGGGTCCATGGGGATTTTGATTTCCGTCTTCTGGGCGTTCTCCTGCAACACGAATGGCCTTGGGACGACGCCCTCCTGCGACTCTCGCTTGGGCGTTTGCAACGCGAAGTTCGAGAAGCACACGTTGATCTTGCCGCCACTGCGCACCGCCGCCACGATCGGGTCGCCGGCGTGGCCACTCGCGCTCGCTCGGCCGCTCCCGAGGAGGAGACACGAATTTCCGGTTTCGTCGGCTTCGCATGGGTCTCTTTGCGCACGATGCCCACGGAGAGAGCCTCGCGACAGGCGCTCTCCTCGAACTGCTTGACCCGCTCTCGCATGGCCGTCTCCCGACGCACCTCCTTGTCGATCTCGATGCGCCGCTTCTGCTCGTAGCGCTCCAGAGCCTTCTGGTCGCGCTCCTTGTTGCGCTCCACAATCATGTCGGAGATCTCGAGACGTTTGCGCATCAACTCCTCCTTGGACAGCTTCTGGAAGATCTCCGGCCAGATGCCCTTCGTCTTCTTGATCAGCACAATCCGCGCCTCGCTCTTGTAGATCCGACAAAAGCTGGCCATCTCGTCGATCTCGCCGCACAGATGGCGTTCGAAGAATATCGGCGGATTGTTGAACTTGAGGTATTGCGGCAGCAGGACGATGTCCGGCTTTCGCGTGATCAGTCGATTCAGCTCGATGATGATTTTCACTTCCTCTTCCGTTTGAGTGACCTGCACCATTATCAAATGTCGCCCACAGTTTCCGGTATCCTTTTTATTGTGCTCGCCCGAACGTCTCGACGCCAAATGTTTTCATCGACATCTATCTGTCTGATGGATGAATTGAATTGAACTGATGTTTTGTTTATTTGTCATTCATTTGCCGGCAAATCGAACTCGAATCGTCGAATTCGTCGTTTATCGATCCAACAAAGTTGTTGCCAATGGTTAAAATGCACTCGCATTCTCTTGGCGTGAAATGTTTTGCACTTTGAAACTCGCAAAATTTCCAAAAAACATTAGAAGTCATCATCGACTGGAGTTAAGCTTCGTGGAATTCGGGTAATTACCAATATTTGACATTTCCTTAACACGGTATTGGTATTGCCAAAGCAACCGAAGGGAACAACAATATGCTAATCTGAAGTTTAAGAACCCCTAACGACTTCCACCAGCTCTATTGACTACCAGTTACCCATCACAGAAAATAGTGAAGGGATTCCTACTATGAGAATGGTGAGGAAATAAATAAACATTTGGTGGAGGATGATGGTACTCCGATAGTCTGGGTAAATGTCCTCGCACAAACGGTTCTCCAGCAGTGCTTGCGTGTCGTTATTAACTGAACTTCAATTGGGTGTTTAAGTGCCATTTGTAGCATTACCTTCCACCGGAAGCACAGTGGATTAATCCAACAAAATAAGGACACAAAATTTGTTTCATTCCATTCATGATTTGGTTTCTCAATACTTGTCCTACTGTGGCATCAATGTCAATTGGTTTTCATGTTAGCAGGTATTTCTGCTGCTATATTTACAGCCATCGACTGATGCAATAAAAAAAAAACCTATTGAATACCGTTCGCCCCTGCTCTCGAATCTGTCCTGCTCAATAAGAACACAATGACTGACATTGTCATCGGTTGATTTGGATTTGGAATATAATTAGAGCCATTTAACTACATTCAACAAATACATATTCATGAATGGACCTACATAGATAGATAGATAGATAGACAGTTGTTGCTGCGTGCAATCGCAACAATGGATTCATAGACTTTCGTAAACTAGATTGAATTATTACCACGGTCGATTGGGAATATAAATCGGCTCCTTTGAAAGGGTTTTTCTGTGTCTTTTCTGCGTTCACGACACACAATCCGAACACTGAGAGGGAACATTTGCGATTTATAAATAGTTACGAAGAAATTGAGGTCATTGATTGGAAAGAACTCATTGAAAGGCGGCGAACGATGTTCATAAATAGAACACGACGATATCGAAGATCAATTAAAAGGAAACCTGAAACTCCATTCGTTTGAACTCCAGAGCAATTGCAGCAAGTGAATAAAAAAGAAAAAACGCAGACAATTCAGAGTTTGCAATATTTTTTATATACACATGTAAACATAATATATTTTATACGATGATTATATTTAAATTATATAATGAATAATCTATCATTGTCATACACATGCACACGAACAAATATTCATATACGAACATATGTGTGTGTTTGTATGTGATAATATATGCACAGCAAATAAAAGGGTTTTTTTTTTTTTTGAAATTTATAACTAAATTCGGTCGGATAATAAAACAAAATCCAATATAAAGGGATAGAGTAGAGTAGAGAGAATAATATTCGATAGTTAAGTAAATGGAGCGAGCAGACACACACACACGAACACACGCCATCAACACGCGATCAAGTGCACGCCACCCTCACGTGGATCGTCCTCGAAGGACACCCAGGTGTTTTGCAAATATTTGCGCACATCATTGCCGGGCACCTTGCCGAAGTCGTTGGAGGCCAGATCGATCAGCAGATCCTCGGACTTCTTCTCCAGCTCCTTCGTTGACGGCTGCTTCTGCTGCTCGTGGACCTCGGCGTGCGACTCGATCGATCCGTTGTGCTCCTTCAGCACCTTCCGGCCATCGGCGGACCCGTCGACTGGCATCCCCTGGCGCTTGGCGTTCCGCATCACGGCCTCGCGCCACTGCTGGTAGGCGTTCTCGAAGCAACGCGCCACCATCAGCGTGATCTCGTGGGCGATCTTGCGCTTCGGGCACTGGAACACGTGACACGACATCCGCTCCTCCTCGGTGATGGGGTCGACCTCGGAGCCGACGAACGAGAAGGCGTGATCGTGGGCGGCATCCACCGAGCAGTAGGAGACCTTGTAGATCGAGAAGCGCATCAGGGTGTCGAGCGTCTGGGGGTCGCAGACCTCGATGCCGCGATCCGGGGAGACGGTGAGCTTGACCCGTTTCAGGCTCTTGTTCTTCCGGCCGCCGGCCTTCGCGTTCGCTATCACCGTCTTGATCGCCTCCGACGTCGTTTTCTCCGAGCGCTTGCCGTCGATCGGGGTGCAGCCGAAGTACTTGATGTCGTAGGTGGACGTCGGCGGCTTGTGATCCTCGTCGGTGTCGTTGGCGCCATCCAGGGCGGCGTCGTCTTCGTCGTTGAACTCGTTGAGATCGAGCTTCATGTCGTCGACATTCGGCAAGTGCTTCACGTTCGTCTCGAGGCCCCAATCTTCGCCGTCGACGGCGTCATCCGATGTGAATTCTAGAGTGGAGGAAGAAACACAAAAGTTCCGCATTTAAAACAATTTACTCGAGACGACTTTCATCAATTTAACACACATCCTCCGGAAGAGATGGAGCTCGCACGCAAACACACAGACACAGACAAATTAAGTAAAGTACATTATTTTATCTTCCACACGAAAATATGTACAGACATATGTACACAGAAATAGAGATAGCCTATGTGTGTAATCTGTAAAGTGTTTGCTCTTCAAAAGTAATAATTTAAATATAATTATTCAGTGCAATGGCATTCATTCGGCGATAATGAAGCTCACTCTGACTCGCATCATTTCGCGCTGATGATGATGTTGATGTTGATGATGATGATGAATTATTATTTCGAGAGCAGAAAACCATTATTTGAATGCAAGATAGCTGTGCATACAATGTGGCATGGAAGAGCAGACAAAGGCGAAGGCGAATATATTTAGACTTATGGAAGATAGATAGATATGGGGCTATCAGCCGGAGCCTCGGAGGAGTCATGGTCAATGGGCTACAGAGCAAGAGACCCTGAGTCCAGAGACCCTGAGAAGATGGTGACTTGAGGCTGGCGGAGATTATCCGACGAGTTCTCTCTCATTATGGACGGACCAGTCACAGTCGATGTCGTAACGGTTTTTAACGTTCGACTCGGTTCGGTTCGATCGTTGTAGGAAAACTGGCTATTGTGAATCATTATCATCATCATCATCATCATTGCATCTCTAACGCCCCCTGACGAGATCCGGAAAAAAACCCGAATTTTCCACTTATCTAACTTGTATAGAGACTTACTCTTGTGTTTGTAGTGGGTTTTCCATTTGCGAAAAAATGCCATGGTCACCAATGGAGCCAGCAACAACAGCAAAAGCTTCACGTGCCGCGTGAACCAAAGTTAATTACGGTCGAGAGAAAACAACGACTATTCAATTGTTTGCGAAAACAAACACCACCAAAATCGAAAATGTTCAAAACGTTCAAAAAGCGACGCAATTCGTTCGAAAATAACACACAAAAACTCAATTAAAAACAAACCGAACACGAAACACAAAAACAACCGAAATACGTAAACTTGTTTTCTCAGCCGATTCGTAGAAACTACTGCAGAAGCGAAAATGAATCTGACTTTAAAACGAACGTTGTTTCAATCCGATGATAATGTTGATATTGATGTTGTTTAGTTCAGGAGACACGGCCAGAGTCAGACTCGGACTCGGAGATTGAGATCGGAGAGTGCGGACGATGATGATAACTCAGAAACTAAGGTACTACTCGACTCGACTCGACCGACCGACGTGCAGTTGTGACGACTTTCGAATTAAAATTGAATGGAAAATTGCAAAAAGAGCTTCGTTCGCTTCAGCAGCATCTACTGTTGGCGTCAGCGTCAACGGCAACGGCGGCGTCAGCGCCAGCGGAACGTTCGGTGCCAGTCACAATCTCCGGCGGCAGCAATAGCAATAGCAACAACAACAACACAACCAGCAAGTAAGCAACAACAACAACACAACCAGCAAGTAAGCAACAACAACAACAACAGTTGGAGCAATATACGATCAGGCTTTATCAATTTTTATATTATTTAAAACGTAGTTAATTGCTTGGCGTTGAGTTGAGTCTGACTCTTCGAGTCTGTATTTGTATTTAATATGAATTATGTCGAAATGAAGCATTCAAATCCGATTACCGAGAAGCTCCAAACAAACAAAGTCATCGACTACGATGATATCTTCGATGTGGTCTTGTCTCGATCTCTCTCGAAAACTGTCTCTTTCACTTTGTATCGCTCGCTCTCGGTTTATCTTTTTCATGTCCACTGGCGACGCTTGACCGAATATTGATAGATCAATCGATCGATCGGTCGAACCGAACAAAATATTGCACTCGTAGATAGAGATGAGGAAAATCGACGACACACCTCCACTTGGCAGGTCTGTCCACCACAATGTTCCGTTGCGTTTTGAATCGTCCAAGCAAATCGATCGCGCATGTAACCGATCGTGGTCGGGCTGCCGATGGACAGACAGACAGACGGACCGACCAACAGCCGGTCGAATGGCTGGGCAGATAGATAGATAGACCGACCGACAGACAGACAGATGAATGGATGGATGGATGCAACGGAGCAGAGAGGTGCATTCGTTGTGCACGCGTGCAACGAACGGCCACAATCTTCTCTCTTCTCCTCCAGCTGAATATTACAGTAAATTGTGATCTCGTTACTCTTCTATCGGAACACAGTTTGGAGTCGTCGTCGTCGTCTTCGTCTTCTTCTTCGAGTGGCTTCCAGGCATCATCGTCCAAAACCGGACAGAACAGAAAACAACAAGAAGACGAAACGGCCCAGAGAGATAGATAGAGAGAGAGAGAGAGATGAGAATATCGAATGCTCGTGCATGAAAGGGGCAACAAATAGAACCGTTGTTAATGAGCCAGCGGCGATAATTAACAAGCTGATGCTACTGCAAAGCCCTACTGCACTTGACCCATTATCAATGCCATCGATTGTTCTCATTCTATTGGAACACATGATGATTCCTGAGGAGTTTCCTTCAGAGGTCCAACTCTTGGTTTCTTGGGAGGAGGATTCCTCCCATCCGACCCCTTTCTCCTGATCACTTAAGTCTCTCCATCGACCCCCACGACTCCAACCAGCCATTCAGAAGTTTGGCCAACCCCAATCGTCCATGGGTCTATCAATCATTTAGAGGTCAGTTCAGTAACCTCAGAAGCTCACCTGCCAAACAAACGACGACGACGATCGTTATGGTTCACATTATTATTTTCCGTCGTCGGCCCCTTCTCCATTTCAAGTTGGGTCGCTTTCGAGCGAACGAATCGTGCTATTTAATAATAATAACTCGAATTGCAATCGAATTCAAAGTAGGATTTCATTTC
Source organism: Coelopa frigida (assembly GCA_017309665.1). Lineage (NCBI taxonomy): Eukaryota > Metazoa > Arthropoda > Insecta > Diptera > Coelopidae > Coelopa > Coelopa frigida. Next base: position 3,719,513 of record CM029565.1, on the reverse strand, counting down.
GAGTGTAAATATAAGACGGAGAAAAAACTGTGTGGTACATTGACCGAAAAATGCGCAAAACTGGAAGTTGTCCTGATAAAATTCAGCCGCAAGTGCGCAGAATTGTTAATTTTTGATAATTATTAAACGAAAATTAAATATGGGACAATCGAGTTGAATATTATAGGAAGAGGAAACCATAATAAATAGAGTAGTCGTCGAAAAATATATTAGTCGTAGTAATTCTACATATGTTCCCAGAAGCGTGTTCCAAACGCCGATAAGAGAACTCTGGGAAGAAATTCCGCATTTTGTAAATATTTAAATGAACAAACAAAAACAATGTTTTTGGCGCCACAATTTGCGAACATTGTCAGAAAATTCGCCGATTATCAGAATAGGAAGAAAGAAACAAATAAAAACAATGGACAAAATAAAAATAAATGCGCAGTAGATTTATTTCATTCAGAGAACTAACTACCAAATATACGAAAGAAACACAAGTTTTGGAGCACTTGCCTAACATGAACACTTGTCTACATGTGTCTGTCTAGTATGTATGTGGTATATGGAAGAGCCCAGCAGTTTGACTTTTATGGCGATGCTCGCATTTAACATACATTTAACAGCTCGCAACAGACGGCGGCGACGACGACGACGACGGCTCGATCCGATCAACCAGCCGTCGCAGCCCCCCCACTGGCGTCTGCCGTCCACGAGGTCTGAATATTATCTCTCTCTCTCTCTCTCTTTCGACTGCATGATGCAAGACTCGGACATCTTGCTGCATGCGGCTGGCTCGCTGTCTGTCTGTCTGTCTGTCTGTTGTTCGAAGGAGGCTCCGAATGAATGCGTTCAAGTGCAAGATTAACGAAATCAGAGCGACGACTCCGCTCAGCTCTCCGTCGCTCCATCACCCGATCGGTGGGCTGTTTGGAGCCACTGTCGGTCGGTTGGTCTTTGGTCCTCTCCCTGGTCTCCGGGTCCATTCGGTTTGGACTCTCTTTTGGCCGGACAGTTGACGAGACAAGAGATTGCGATTATTCGCGATGATGATGATGATGATGATGATGACGATGATGGGTGATGTAATAAAACTTGTTCGATTTGTCATATATTCGTACGTTTGTTGAGTGGATTTTCTAAAACATAAAAATCAACTTTTACCCCATTAATTACGATGACGTAAAAGTGTTTTTCCACCAATCATGATTATCACCGTTTGTTTTCGACTGGGTGCAATTTTAGCCCAATTTAAATTTCCTAGTGCTATTTAAATTTCCTAGCGCTATTTTTAAGATAATCATTTTAAAATTTTCTCATCCATTTCGGGTCTCTGACCCCCCCATCAACGTCAAATACAATTTGGATTTTTATAGTTTATACTTTCATCACATCGAATTGATTGATCGAACTGTGGTTGATTAGCAGAAAGTGCATTGAATTTAAATGAACGCATATTGAATTCAAATGAAAATACATTTAACTCAAATGAAAACACATTTAATTCAAATGAAATTTAATTTATTCTTCTTCTTATTATTCTTACTTATTATTTTAATTATATTCTAATTGAATTAGATTGGATTTTAATGAGCAGTCGTCAGTCGCCTATTTCATTCTATTTAAGATTATTAATCTCAGATCCGTCGGGTTTGTAGTGGTGACCGACCTCGTTGTATTCCTTGTTCACCTTCAGGGAATGATCGATGGTGCTGGTGCCGCCTGGAATTCCAGGAGCTTGCTGTCCCTGTGGTGGATATGGCTGTTGTCCCTGTGGTGGATAAGGCTGTTGTCCCTGTGGTGGATAAGGCTGTTGTCCCTGAGGTGAGAAAGGCTGTTGTCCCTGAGGTGAGAAAGGCTGTTGTCCCTGTGGTGGATAAGGCTGCTGTCCTTGTGGTGAGTATGGTTGTTGTCCTTGTGGTGAGTATGGTTGTTGTCCCTGTGGCGACTGTGGTTCTTGTCCCTGTGGCGACTGCGGTTCTTGACCCTGTGGCGAATAAGGCTGTCGACCTCCGGGATATTGTTGTTGTTGGTTCAGTCCACCTTGAGGTCCCTGAATCGGTGGATAATATCCTCCAGTGGGATATGGATATGGTTGTTGTGGAGCTCCATAGTATGGCGCCTGTCCTTGTTGTGGATAGTAATATCCTCCATATGGATATGGAGGCGGGCCATAATATCCCGTCGGTGGATGTGGAACGTAAGCGGGATTGTTGTTGTGATGGTTGGCATGTGGCGGTGTTGGATGGTGCGGGGCGGGCGGTGCAGGTGGACCGTGATGATGTCTATGCTTATGGTGCTTCTTCCTATGGCCCTCGTGGCTTCCGCTACCACTGTGGGCGCAGACACCGACCACAAAGACACCAATCAGCCAGATGCGGAGTATCAATGATGAAACTCTCATATTGGCGCACGAGTAAACAATTCGAACGATGTACGTTGACTAATCTCGAGGAAGAAGAAATTATTTGGAAAACCTCTGAACCAAATTTTAAAAAAGATTTCATTTTCTCTCATCATCTTCTTCAATGTTAATCAATATTATCAACAAGAAATATATGGAAACGTGAGAAATGTTTTCCTATATATATATAAGAACTTAAATTCTTGAAAGTTCGTTCAATAAAATGGTATCAAAGGTTATCAATGCGAAAAAACCCCTCTTTTAAACAGATTTAAGTTGGTTTCCCCCGAGCCAAAGATCGATGATTTTTTCCAGCTTTCATCGTATATGATAATGAAAGAGATGTGGGATAGAAATTAATCCTCGTTAGAATAGCAAATATATTCCAAAAGTAATACTCATCAAACACAACAAGTGATTATCAATATTGTTTATTTTTAATTTAGAATAATATACATACAAATAATGGTTCATTAGCAATATTTATATACTAGGTAATTACAGCATAAAATATTATAATAATACTATTCAAGAAGCCAATACAAAAAGGTGTCTCTCTTATTCATTAGTATCATTAGTTATTATGCCAATGAATGAAAAAACTCTTTCGCAGTATTATGTACAACAAAAATTGGGAGTGGTTTCTTGTTAGAATTCCTTCTTTCTTTCTCTTCAATAGCTATAAATACAAAGGTAGGTGATACGGAGGAGGATAATGTACTTATATTCGTTTCGTTTGCTTTGCTGTGGTAAGCATTAGTATAGGACTGTTAAGTAAAAAATCGATATAAATATGTGACAATATATAGCTATAGATCAGGATTATATTAACTAGAGACGAACGAACGATTTGTTTAATATTTAGTTTTCTGAGTTTAGTTACCTCGGAGCTCTACATGTCCGAATAGTATTGTATTTATATAAATGCTCCTTGCACAAAGTACATTTTACGTTAATCTATTTGTCCCAAAATTCAATTGGATTTCGTACGTTTTTAGTTGACTTGTGGCGTCAACTGTAATTTGTTTAGCTAATAAATAAGAATGTTTGCCTTTCAAAATATCGCTATTTCGTTATTTCTTTGGTGAAAACATATTTTCGAAATTGTATTTTCTTTCTTTCATCCTACAACACATTGCACTAGATTGTGATTGTGTGTATTAATTATTTTCGTTTTGCCATATTTCAAACATTTGAATAATATTTGTATAACTAAGAAACATTTGTATATAATGGTTATTTGAATATTTACAATTTAATATTTTTTGATTTCGACTTTTCAAGTGTTCCTTCTTGTCAATGCTGTAAGCTGTGATAATACATAACATATATCGCAATGATCATTAACTTGGTGGTAGCTAAAGATATATTATATAGGTTGATATATAGTTAGTTGTATCAATATTGTTTAATTTAGTTCTTCTGTTTGATATCATTCCACTTAGTTCTCGTAATAATCAAATATCAAAGCAACATTCATCAGTAAAGTTTATATTTGTAGGGGTTTCATTTACTTTATTCGTATGGTTATTTCATAAACAACAAATGCAATTTCTCAATGCGTGTAATTCTACTTGAAGTCCTTTTTCGAGCAATCGAGCATGGAATCAAATCGAGTGTGTGTTCAAAGATTGGAATTTCTTTCTACTACATTAATAAGTTAATAAATTTATTTTTTCCTTTTGATTTTCCCACCACCAATACCGGTGATTTTCTCTGGTATGATTGCAACCAGAGATCAAGCAGAAGTTTCATTTGGCTCCATCCAACCCTCACTGTCATCCTCGCTATCGGAATCCTCTGACTCAGACAATTCAATTGCGACACGGCGCGCCAAAATAGAGGCGACATCGTGCAGAGCAGTATTGCGTTCAATCTCCTTTTGCTCCGATTTCTCCACTTTGCGTAACGTTATTCCTGAAAGAAGCACATCCTCAATTAGAACAGCTGGCTATAAAGTATATTTGGATTCGACTCACCATCTCGAATAGCTTTCATTAAATCGTTGCGAGAGTCATGGAATGGTGGCAATAATTTCTTGGGACCCACAATATGTTGTCCCGTGCCAGCCATGATAACGCCATTCGCCTGTGGCATTTGTAAATCACCATTTGGAAGTGGCTTCGGAAGAATTTGCTGCGGACTACCGTTGCCATCAAGTGGTGGGGGTGGCGGAGGAGGCGGTGGCGCTGCATTTGGTGGCGACATTTTTGGCGAATGCTGTTGGGGGAAAAAGAAAAACAAACAAACAAATTAAATGATGATGGACAACGAGCGACTGTGATGACGACGTACCTGATCCGGTACCGGTGGGGGTGGTGGCAAATCATTTATGGAATTGATCGGTTGAGACATTCCTCCGGTCATGCTCATGTTGTTGAAGCTGTTGATCGTGTTGTTCAACTGTGCCATGACAAGAGCATTTGCATCCTGGACACTATTGCTGGGTGCCAGTTGTGGAGAGCCTGCTCTCGATGTGCTATTCGTGCGTGCCAACAGCTTGGCCGCAATGTGCCCACCATTCATGGCCATCTGGGGCGGCGAGGTGTTTGTCATGCCGTCCGGTATTGGGGGCGGCGGTGGCAGAGCATCTCGACTGGTCGACATGCTGCGGCCACGTGTCGGGGTGTTGGCAGTCGATGCGTTCGGGGTGCCGCCAACGCTGCCGTTCGATGGTGGTGCGGGTGGCGGCTGCGAAGGGCGTGGCTTCGTACGCGATGGCGTTCCCGGAGCATAAATCGGCTCCGGTGACATTGGACCCTGTCCGGTATGACCGTAGAGAGCTTGCGATTGATGATACATGGCATCATCGTACAATTGCTGCTGCTGCTGCTGCAGTGCAGCCTGTTGATGCTGCATTTGCTGCTGCATCTGTAGCTGCTGCGATGATGTGTAGTGCATTCCGTTGTTGCTCGCATATGTCGATGTCGGCGGATATTGACCCACATTTCCGGCGATTCCAGCGGCCGTTTGAGGTGACAACGGTCCATAGATGCCGCCGTCAACCTGCTCCTGCGGATAACTGCGTCGCAATTCGATAGAGTTGGGGCGCGGTGGTCGCGTGTCGTAGATTCCCATACCTTAAAGAACGATCAGAAGCGCTTAGTTAATAATTGCGAAATTTATCGAATGCAGAAAATTTTTTCAAAAAGTAGTGGTAAGTAGTATATTAGTAACAATAACAAAAAATAAAACGTTTAAGATCTAAACATGACTTGTACGGATAAAACCCAATCATATGCTAGGAACTCACTATTGTTTGTCCTAGATTGCTTCATTTTTGTACATTTACTTTTAATTTTCCGTACATGACATTTATTGATATTCCAAAGAAAAGGAGCATACAAACATTATATTATATAAAAGTTTTGAACAATAAAAACGAACGATGACTACTAACTATGATCGAATCGATAGAGAACTACTCCAATAGGTCAATTGGAATGGAAAAATAGTCATCATAGTCATTGTTCGAAATTTGTAAGAAAACGACGTGGGCTTAGGAGGATAAGTGCAAAATGTTGTTGAAGATGAAGAGAGTTTAATTTCGTAGTGTGATGATAGGTTTGATTAATCGCTCAATGTTTGTGTCATACTTTTATACTTTTTGGTAGAAGTAAATTATAGAATAAAGGGAAAGAAGAGTAAATAACAAAGTGTCCAGAAGGCGTTCAAATCATGATACATGATAGACAATCAGACAATATTATTGCAAATAAAAATACAAAGAACAATGATATATATTCGAGCAAAAAAATGTGAATCCATTCTCTGTACCCGAATCGTGTGTTTTTCATACTCATACTCATAACAAAGGTGAGTTGATTAACAAATTTAAGAAAAAGGAAAACATGTGAAAAGTGTTGAAGTGTTTGTTTTCATTTGTAGTTTGGAACAGTAGATATAAAATGTATCAAAAGGGACTTCTTAGTTTTCAAAAACTTGTGTTTTAGAGTATCAATCAAACAGTAAGTTAAACTAAGAGAAACTAACTAAAAGAAGAAGAAACACATCGTTTTCATAATTTCAGGGTAATGAGTTCGAGGGTTAATTTAGTGCTAGATCTGACCTGCAATCATAACTGCTGTTTGCATTGTTAGATTACTATTATTTTCCAAATGCGACAGCATATTATAAGGCTTAACATTATCTGTAAATGGTAATGATATAAAAGAAAATCATAATTGTACAAAAAGCTTCTCTCACAAAAAACACATCACATCATGTTATGTTATGTTATGTTATGGTATGGTATGATTCTGCAAAGCAATCACATTTCAGGGCGATTGGCGATTAACGATTGGCGACGTAATGAGTGGATTTGAATATTAGCTAAGCGAATTGCTGGTATCATTTAACGAAAACAAAACAAAGAAACAATATCAATATCAATTGAACAAGACTAAGAGAGAGTTTTTGGAAGCACACCCAAGGCGTTGAGCTGTACCTACATGTTGGACCACTATCGTTGTCTTTGATGTAGTTGTTTAAGTAAGAATTATTATTATTATTATTATTGTTGTTATTATTATTGTTGTTGTTGTTGTATTGTTGACCTAGTGTAGTATTCTGTCGTGATCCACTGTCAAGATCAACAGTGTGAATTGCAACAAGTTGTGCTAAAGAGAGAGTTGTAATATTTTTGCAATATTAGAAAAAGTGTTCGTTCAACAAAGTGATTTCAAATACAATTCTTCAATTCAAACCAATCCAAACCAATCCAAACCAAATAAAAGCGACAATTTTTTCTCATCTCATTGATTCATTCATTTGAGAATTTTGCTAATTCAAAGGCCACCATCATTCACATACCACTTTCCTTCAAATACCAAGCAATTGTGCAATTTTTTGTTGTTTATTTTTTTTTTTTACATACCCGACCTTCACCTCAATACGAGTAATCGTGTGTAAAAACTACATACGTACGTAGAATGAATGCATGTTTGTACTTACTGCTATATCCGGATTCATCGTTAACAACCGAATTCGGCGTACGATAGATAACATTGTTTGGCATTAATGTCTCGCCATGGCCGATGGCGATTTGTCTTTGTTTCTCGCGCGTGTTGTGCGGCGCTCGCACCCGTTTCTTGTGGCCTCGTCCGCCGGCGCCGCCGCTTCCGCTGCCGCCGCCGTCCTGTCGCGGACGATGCATCTTCTTGCCCTTGTCGTGCATGACGCGCTCCGTGTCCTTCAGCATCTCCTGTCGCCACAGCTCGAAGAAGTAATTGGGATCGGTGTAGAACTTGAGCCCATCCTTGCCATCGTCTCGATATACGTTTAGTTTGTCCAGCGGCGGTGGCTTATCACACTGCGAATAGGTCTCCAACATGGGCGCCGGCATGGTGGCCCTTGAGAAGATTTGCTGATCAAACACTTTGGCCGACTTGAAGGCCTTCTTGCGCGTGATGTCCGTGAGTGGAACTTCCTCGACGGTGCTGTCGAGTTGCGTCACCTTGATGGCCAAGCGATCGATGCGCGCCTGCAGAGAATTGGCACGTTCGCCGATGTTCCCCACATCGCGTGCCAACTCCCCGAACACATCCTCCGCATGCTTCGACAACGACGACAGCTGGCGTATGATATTGGTCAGCGTTGTGTTGGTCACCGTCTCCAACTCGACGGATTGCAGCTCATCCTGTTGGTAGACCGATCGCGCCACATAGACGGGCTCGATGGAACGCTTCGGCAACGGCATTCTGATCACTCTTGTAGTCGGTTGCAAGTTGGGCGCGCTCTTGTGTTAGATTAAATCTCTCGTGTAGGTCTCAGACTTTTAGTGACGACGTTCTTGGAGGAGCATGTTAGAAATTATAGACTGCAAGAGAACGAGAGAGAAAAAGACAATATTATTAGATATGTAATTTGTTCCAGTAGTTTTAAGATAGGCTATTAAAATTGTAGTTGGCCCCCCAAGACTCTGGTTTTATGATCTGATGAGCAGGGAATTGCTGCACATTTTATAGAATGTAATTATGAAGTTGTAAATAAATAATAATCATAACCATAACGATGGCGATGGCGATGGGCGATGACGATATACAAACAAACACACATTCATACGATACATAAACCATAAATCGTTGTCTGCAAGAACTAATACACTGATACTATAGCATTAATCATCGCTAGCCAGCCAAGTGGTAAGCATTGAAATCATTTAGGAAATGACCGCGATAAGTGGATTTCTTTATTTTTCCGACAGCCGCCAACCTTTTTAATGTGTTGTTGAAGGCGTGTGTGTGTGCGTTTGTTCATGCAGATTAAAGAAGCTATAAAAAAATAACGATAACAAACGCTAGCACGAAAGACAAGGCAAAAAAAAACCCAACGGTTGGGAAGACCAGCAGTCAACCAAAAAAAGAAATATAATCAAAATTAGAAGAAAACGGAAATTTATCGCAAATTAATTTGAAGACAAATTTTTATCGTTCTCTCCTTATCGTCAACTTTCTGCCGCATATCTATCTATCACATATGGGAAATTTTCGCATAGCGAAGAGAGAGAGACCGAGAGAACGAACCAATAACAAACATAGAATGGTAGAGTTGATATGTGAAAAATAACAAAGGCGTGTTATTTTTAAACGGTTCTCTCTCTCTCTTTTTCCTTTCATTTCCTTTCGACAAAACATTCCGAATGCGCGACCTTCAGCAAAGCGTCGTTGGAGGCGATTTAATCAATGCGAGAGGGAATGAATGTCGTTAGGTCAATATAAAAATTAAGCGTATGCAATATACGGAATTCTTAAGGTCGTCTGGCCGACTTCGTAGGTTTGCTATCTGCATGTCAAACCTACATCTGTTCAAACACACTAACGAAGACCCTCCCGCTCTTCAAAGGGTATCGAATATCGCAAGCAAATTGGGGAAGAAATTGTGCTTGCCACAAAGTCGTGTTCAATTGATTGGAAGTTGTCTGTCTGTCTGTCTGTCTTTCAGTGAAAAGCTACACCAAGGGGAGCAACTACTTCTTTCACAATTAGGGCAAAAAGGTGCTGAATATTCCCACACCTTATTAAAATAAAACGAATTTAATATGGGTTGAGAATCTCTCCTCGTAGTCGTCGGTTGTTGACGAAAGATGAAACATTGGAGAACCCTATTTTAAGATCTTTGTGGCATGATGGTCAATTTATATGCATGCACAGACAGTTATTGAATAATTTGCTCCCCTTTATTCAATTGAAACTTTCCGGTTCGCATAGACAATGGAAGGCGATGGTGTCGTCGTCACATCATTTGAATCCAACTAATATCGCGACGAGAGCGACAGCAATAGTGTCATCTGTCTGTCTCACTGAAATCCAATTGCAATGCAAAAAGTTGTGAACAATTAAAATGTGTTAGGGCTAAATTGGTGAATGGAATGTTTGGAGAAAAACTCGACTACTGAAACTGGAGAAAAGGCACTTGCAACTGAAACATAGTCACAGTTGGAAGAAGCATGAAAAACAACACGACAATAGTTTGAAGTGGAGCACAAACGAGAACGCAGAACGCGTCTACTTGAAGTAGTGGTGCATCCATCCATCCAGCCATTCACTTGTATACGGGGGTTCGTTTTCATCCACTGACGATGGTCGGAAGATGGGCCACTGAGGAGGAGGAAGAGGAGGCGAAACGGAAGATGGTCTAGAAGCACACAGACAGACAGAGAAAGAGACGCATTTGTCATGGGTGTGAATTCTTTAGCGTGACGATGATAACGAGAACAATGAATGCAACAAAACAACGAGGAAAATTCGCAACCAACAACGAGGAAAATTCGCAGCAAACAAAAAAGAAAAACAAAAGCAAATAATGTATTTATTTTAAACAGGAGAAAGAGAAAGATTCATGACATCCCACAATAGAAGCAGAAGAAACAACGAATGCGACGATCCGACTAGGAGAAAGAACTCCAACAAAGCATTAGATGAAGAGAGAGAAGAAGTAATTTTGACCATTTCTCTGGCCAGACAGACAGACAGACAGACAGACAGAAGATCGTAAAGTCGTCCAAGCATGTTGTTCAGAAAAATCGATTGCATCTGCGTTTCGTTTCGTCGTATACATGACGAGGCCACGCCTTCGTGGTGCGCCTTATGGAAACGTGACAAATGAAAAAAGCTACGAAGCTAACGATATTCGAGCGAGCCACTAAAAGTCGCGAATCCTCTCGCCTGCTGGCTGCCCCACCCTGGGGATATGAGAAAGCACTTGACATCACTCTGCCTGGCCCGTTTGGGTTTCTTGCTGCCTGCCTGGCTGGCTGGCTGGCTGACTTTGCTGCTTACCTTCCCGATTCGTCACACTCAACAACGATGACAATCTAGACTTTTGACTTTTACTACAGCTGCGGCAGCAACAACTTGTGCTTGCTTGCTGCTTGCTTCTGCGGCCTCGTCCAACGCAGCAGCAACTTGGTCGGAGCAGCGAGTAGACCAACGAGCTCCGCCGACGACGACGACTCGGTCGGTCCCCAAGTGGCGACGACGATTACCTCACGTCGCTCGTCGCTCGCTCCACCACACGTCGTCTGTCGTTTTTGCAATATCAACAATTTCTCCAGTTGCCACGCAATGATGATGTTTTCATTCAACTTCAACAATTTATTTTTTGTTTTTCTATTTTTTTCACTTTAAACACAGCTCTCACTCTCTGCATGCACTGACGACGTGTGTGCAAGTGGTAATAATATCTATCTATGCGTCTTATTGTGACTTCTTCAGCTTTCTGACATATTTTAATCCAATTTATTTACTTGAAAGCCTTTTGCATTGGTTTAACACTTGTTTTTTACTTATTTTTTATTGACTTATTCACAAAACTATGCAAAACCATCCACTATGCACGTATTCTTATTTTCTTTGCATTCATTCGCCTTCCTTCGTACATCATCATCGATTTGATCTCATCGGAACTCTCGCTCTCTCTTCCTCCGCCACCACCTTCGACGACGTCTTTAAACACACACACACACACACACAAAAGCACTACTCTCCAAGTAATTCCAATTTTCACTCGCCTTCCGACGACAATGAATCACTATCGAAAACGTGAATTTCTTTTCGATATTGCTGCGGTTGGAACTGAGTTTTCAAAATTTGCACACTATTTTCAATTAATATGCAAGATTTCTAAGGCCAGCATTTAATTAAAACACTATTTTTTATTCGACGTCGTAACTTAACTTGTTCCAGCAGAGCTCAAAAGGCGTGTTGGTGTGTGGTTGAATTGAAAATGAATACGAGAGCCGAACAAACGGACGGACGGACTTCGTGGTGAATTAATTCACTAGTTTGTTCATTCGGTGCGGGCGTTTCAAAATTCACCAGCGTTGCATGAAATTCAGGAGGAATTTCAAGATTTCGATGCAATTTCAGTAAATTTAAAGTATTTGTACACCATGGTAAAATATTAATTATATAAATAATTACACTCTTGTAACATGCCGGGTTTTTGGAAATTTAAGTGGTATAAAATTAAATTTTTATTCTTTGAAGCTATGACAACTCTGTCAAAATGACATGTCGTAAATTGACCAGCAACAGTTCAAATTATCACAGCATGTGGTGGGAATGGCACAAATGAAGATATTGATGCGTTCGCAAGATTTGCACGATATTTTCTTCTAACGCCACAATTTACTACAAAAAATAATTATTTATATTAGATTAAGACAATATCACAGACAATTTCATGAACAAAATTAAAGAGGAGTAGTAGTCATTTGTAATGTATTTATAGAATTTTCTATAGTCGTTTATTTCGATTTCATACGATATCAAACATACCAATTTAATATGAATTGTCAAGTTCAGTACCAGGGTTGCCGCGCCACAATTTTTGAGTGAAGTGGAAAAGTGTTAAATTATTTATTATATATAAAAAATTATTGATGACAAAAAAAAGGATTTTCAACACCTAATTTTAGAAAGCGCGGCAAAATTAGCTATTAATATCCGGAAAATCTGCGTTTAGCAAAGTGAAGTGTTTTCTAAAAAAGTGGAGTGCCGTAGTGATCGGATCAAAAGTGAAGCGATTGAAGTGCATTCGGCAACCCTGTTCAGTATCTTTACGAACTGTCATTGCAGTGTCATCCCACGAACCATTTTCACGAACGGTAACTAATAGGCACGAAGATTTGTTGCAAATTCTTAAATTCGCTATAATATTCTACTTTGCAGGCGTAGCAAGTTCTCCAAACTCCTAACAAAATGGCCAGCATTGCAAGCAAGGGATCCGGATTAGTCAACAGTAAGTACAAATCCGTTATGTTAAAAAAACAAATTTCCTCTCCTCATAACCCCACTTTGCATTATGTAATTTTGTATTGTTCTTTTTCCAAAAATCTAATTGTTATTTCTCCACAGGACTTATGGCGCAAGCTAAGCCACAGTTGGAGGTTTTCATGAAGTATGCCAAGGTCGAATTGACTCCACCCACTCCCGGAGACATTCCAGCCATCCGCCAGGGCATCGGCCGCCTGATCACTGGCGCCCGCACCGGAGCCTACAAGAACTTGACCGTGCGCGAGGCATGGTTGAACACTCTGGTGACCATGGAAGTGATTTTCTGGTTCTATGCTGGTGAATGCATTGGCAAGCGTCACATCGTTGGCTACAAAGTCTAGATTTCTCAACGAACCGGAGGATGATGTTTACTTGTAACGTTGCTTTTAAGTTTACTTCTCAAAATTCAACATTAAATTTAACGAAATTGTTTGCAAGAGTATGTTGCTGTTAAATAATTGGCGGCATCTTCCAGCAGAGTGTAAATTTACTGTTGAATTCAATGTAATAAAGAAAACGAAAAAAATTTCAAATGCTTTATCATTATACTTGGTATTAGCATATTCGTTAGAAACAAACTATTAGAAAACGTTAAAATTCCCCCTCGATGAAAGCACAATTTTTATTTTTTTTTTAAAACAAACTATGTTCAACAAAAGGTGTTTATTAAAATTGATCGTTATACGATTTGATGGTATTACTTGAAGTTCGAGTAAAGTAAAAAATGTACTTCATTGTACAATCTAATTGAAATCTTAACTAAAAATGCATACATTTCATTAAGAAATTGAATGTAACCAAAATTAAATTCAAGGAATTTTGGAAATACCAATAAAAAACAAAAATCTTCAGGGAAGTAAAAAAGAAAATATTCAGAATGAAGTACTACCTATCAGAAGAACAACGCCGATCCTACTTACATCCTAAACATATATATATATGAAAACATTTCTCTTTCTAACCTAGTCCTTACAAGTAATAAAGTTTCTTTTCCAATGCATTTTGAGGAGGTTGATAAAGACTGGTTGCTGTGAGCATCGCCAACTTCTTTGCGTATTGACAAACAGCGGGCACTCGCGTTGTCCCCGACCAATTGTAATACAAGTGGGTCATCTTGTACGTTAGCAATTGCATCTGATCGGGCGTAAGACGGATGTTGCTATAGACTATGTTATAGCAAGTGGGTGAAACCGTTCCTTGTCGCACGGACTGCGACACCAAATAGAAATCGTAGCGTTCGGGTAACGTGACAACATCGTCCACCACTGTTCCCGGAGGAGGATTGCGCCCACGGGAAAAGAAACGGGTGTTAATTTGCTTCGTTACGATTACGTAGGCAAACATGGGGGGTTTTTCCGATTGAGCACGCTTGTATTCTTGCTCCAGTTTTTCAACGATATCTTTCACTTCATGCTCGTACAGTTGCTTCAACGATCCTTCGCTTACACCATCACGATAGAAGAGGATACGGGTCGGCAATCGGCCATCATGTTCCTTGCGATATTGACGCAATGCTTTCGTCATCATCGGCCAAAGACTGTTTGCGAGAACATCATTCGAGTTGCATTCCGCGACGGTGCTGTAAAAGGTTGCATTGACTTTCATATCCATTGTGGCTACGAGAGCACCGAACGCTTTCGATCGATCTCGAGTACTCTTTGCTACATCATAGCCAATGGTCATCAGACCACTCAAGGGTAGATCAATCATCCAAGGAGTATAGCCCAGTTTGCAATTGATCTGGATAGCAACTTTTGTAGCGATGCTCATCAATCCACGTTGATTGCCGGCTGTTTTCTGGGTGATAACCTGAGTTGGAATAGAACGCTCCAGACAACCCTTCTTCTTTATGGATGCATACCTAGTATGGATAAATCGTTAATAGCTTAATTAATGCCTTCAGTCGTGGAATTAACACCCGAACCTTTCTGCATTGTTGTTAGGCACTAAACACATTATTAGCTGCGGGTCTTGACGACTGCAATCTTCCATGGCTTGTATATAAGAATGGTTGCGATCATCATATATCAGTACTCTAAAATCAGCAATGTTGTATATTTGTTGTTTAGATTAATGTATGCATAAACATACTCTCTAGGCCGGTTGATTCTCATCTGCATTCCACTAGCCGCTCGGATCAAAGATTCAACAAAATTGCGTAAATCTCGTGAGCTGCGGTTGGTCCCGATCACAGCCCAACGATCGAGTCCTCTTGAGGGTGTTGTAAACAAACCATTATCACGAAACATTCGGGTCCAATCAGCTTGTTCGCCAGCGGAAACTCTGAAAAAATAAACAATTTTATGGTGCAACTTAATCGTGGTATGGTTTTCTCACTCACTTCTTGTGGTCGCTGAAGACTATTCGCTGTGGATCCAGTATGCGACCCTTCACTTCCACCAAATTCTTGTCCAACGTCATATTCCAATCAGTAAGAACTTTAACACTCGCCGCAGTCTGTTGTAGACGTTGGTTAAATATGCGCAGGCGTTCCATACGTCGATCGGGATTCATGCGCGTATGATCGGCCATCGCACGCATGAGTCTGCGGAGTAAAAATTAAAAATAGTCCAACAGGTTCAAGACTACGACAAGTGACTTACTGGAAATTACTCCGCATGTTGTCGGTCAAGCCGGTGGCACGACAAAGCTCTGGAATGAGGATCACCATATCGTTGCTTCCTCCGCGAATTTCACGCTCTTTGGCTTTCGATATTAGGAGCGGTTGATTGGGATCCCGAATGCGAATGTTGTATTTCTAAAAATATGGCGTTAAAAACGAATCTAATATTTCTGATGTTCATAATTTATCTCACTTGGTAATAGTAATCAATGAAGGATACGTCCTTTTCTTTGCATTTGAACGTCTTTTTAGGATTCTTTGTGAAATCGATATCATTAATACGATAGGTTTTATTGTTATAGTCAGTGAGGACAGTGAGACCTGTTAATCAAAAGTATTTTGGTCAAGTGATAATAAACAAGGCGACTGATATAAAATGTACCCAAAACATGCCGCCGGAACTCCTCCTGATAGTCCTTTGCTGTTTCCGTGCACTTCATCAATATATCGTAAACAGTTTCGGTCCGCATTACTTTGTGCGCAATTTCAGCATTGAGTAGAATATCTTTCTCATGCTGCCGAATCGATGTTTGATATCCAGGCCATAGTTGCAAGCGAAACTCACGGAGATCAATCTGCAATTTGATTGAAACATAATATATAATAGAGTATTATATGATGTTATCTCGGGGTTTACCTTTGCAACTGGATCGAAAAAGTTACGACCGACAAGCTGTAGTTTCAGACAGTCCATAGCACGACGTAAAATCAAATTTAGAATTTGTAACGATTGCCATTCGGTCATCGAAATGACTCCGACATATTTAATAGTGATCGTGTAATCCTCGCCGTTCTTGGACTTTGTCTGCAATACGGTAATATCCTCACGCAATTTCGTGGTTGTGAAAAGTTTCGCCCCATCGTATAAATATCCACCGAGGAGAGAGCGATGTTCCGATAGAACGCCGGCGCGCACTCGTCGCAATTCTAGCTCGGGTGAGAAGACCACGTGATATTGGAAGATACGCCAGGTGGGAGTTGTGAGGAGACGATAGTAGTTGGTTTGCAATTGAATCGGTTGCCCCTGAGCCCCGCACTTTGTTTGCACATCCGAGGGACGAGTGTGGACCAGTTCATAACGTTCTCGCTGGTTTCGACGTTCGCCTTCATCACCAGCTCCTCCTCCACGACCTCCACTGCGCGCTAAGCTCGATGTCGACCCAGTCGTAGAAGGAGCAAGTGAACCCTCTTTTATATGCGGCAGTGAATCACGAGAGTCCGAATCTCGGCGACCTTCAAAATGTTGCGAAGATCTCGAGGTACCAGGTTGTTCTGGAGAACCCGACTCTTTCTTGAGGAGTTTCGAATGCTATGAAATAATTTAAAATAGTAGTTAAGAGAAGATATAAACAAGATGTGGATAGAAATATAATATATTAAATTATATTAATACATCAATATGATCATGATCATGACCCAAGAAGAAATTGCGGCTAAAAAATAATATTTTTTTAAATTTTCATAATTTAATAAAATTAAAACATTTTATATCATTACCGATATATTAAATAAAAATATTTTTGTTATTATTTTTTTTTTCGAAAAATTATTTTTTTAAACAAATATATATTTAATTTTTAAAAATCCAATTTTTTTTTAAATTTAAAATTTTTAATTTTTTTTTAAATTTAGAGACATTTTTTAATATTGGGATTTTTATAGTCAATTTTACTTTGCTTGTTATCGGAAATCATTCTTTGTCTGCCTTGTTTTGTGATTGTTGATAGTATTCTTTGTATATCTGAATTAGGTCATTGATCGTCGGAGTTTATGGGATTCGTGACTCAGGCTCTAAATGCGTAGTTTACGGTCAGAGGTTATCAGATTCCAAAAAAATCTCTTCGACAATCTTATCTCTACTCTCCGAAAATATTCAATTAAGAAGTTCGAATAATGTATCCACAAAATTTTTAGTTAAATGTTGACATATGGGAACATATGAAAATTGTAATAATCCAACTGATGCAAGGTCAACAAGGAGCAGGTATAGAATCCTATTTAATATGGTCCGTTTTTTTTTTTTAGAGAATTTGTCCTCTTTGTATTCTGTATTGTTCTGTGTAGTATTCGCCGTGAAATTGACTTCCCAGAATGGTAGAATCTTGCATGCATACATATGGTTGTGTATATATAACATATGCTCCGTATATTCCCATAATTCTCGCCATAGTCTGAGCACGACTCATTCTCTGTCGGCGACACCAGAAACGTCTACAACCCATTACTAGGACAGTTAACCAACGAAGCGTTCTCAGTTTTATACTTGAAACATAAATCGATTTACGTCCAATGGATCATTGAAAGTTATCCGGCAGCCAGCGATTCCAACTACACTGATATTTGACCCCTTGGCGGACACACGGAAGTTTGCGTTAAAATTGCGCAAATCTACGGATATTTCACTTCGAAAGATTTTTAAAATATGTCTAAAAAATGTTTGATATTTTACGAAATCCAAAGTTTATTTTATATGATAGTGATCAAATTTTGTATTTCCTATGAAGATTATCAAATTTTGAATTTTCTATGAAATTTTGAATTTTCTCTGAAATTTTGAATTTTTTATGAAATTTTGAATTTTTTATGAAATTTTGAATTTTTATGAAATTTTGAATTTTCTATGAATTTGAATTTTATGAAATTTTGAATTTTTATGAAATTTTGAATTTTTTCTGAAATTTTGAATTTTTTATGAAATTTTGAATTTTCTATGAAATTTTGAATTTTTTATGAAATTTTGAATTTTTTATATATTTTGAATTTTTTATGATATTTTGAATTTTTTATGAAATTTTGAATTTTCTATGAAATTTTGAATTTTCTATGAAATTTTGAATTTTTTATTAAATTTTGATTTTTTTATGAAAATTATCAAATTTTAAATTTTTTTTGAAAATATTATCAAATTCTAAATTTTCTATCGCACGGATTTTTCATCTCTTTGGGTTGGCATCGATGCCGGCAGCATTTATCTCTCGATATTTCACATTATGTGTTCGGTTGAAATTTGTATTTGAAAATACCAGTGTTTATTCCCTAATTTTCCCCCTATTCTATTCTTTCTAATTACTATTTGTTTATGTTGAGAGTGCCAACCTTCACACTGGGATTCTATTACATGTCGTGGACCTGTTTTATATGTGGGGTACTTCGGAAATTGGGATACTTCAGAAATTGAAGTTGTTCTATTAATATAAAAAATGTGTTTTGTTTAGATTTTTCAGATAAGTGGTTCACGTTTCTCGTCTGTAATGTTTTCGTTCATTCGTTCGACTTGTCCAAGCAAATCAAAAGGAATTGACTACTATGTTCATGTCGTTATACAGCTCATGGTTTCATCATACGAGGTATACAGCATCATGAACTACGATAGGATGAAGATCTTGCAAAGGATTTTTATCTCGAAAGTACTCCCATGGGATGTTGTCATCGTCCTCTATATTTATATTCATAATTAAAAACACGGGTTCAATTCCCGCTTCGGGAACATATATTTTTCCTTACGGCCCCCACATCTCGACGAGCAATATCAAACTTCCGAGAGTATTATTTGCCATGAAAAAGCTCTCACCCCAGTCGTTCGGATTCGGCATTAAACTGTAGGTCTCTTTCATTGGTGTAAAACATTACAAATGCATGATTTGTAAACCCCATAAATATTTATATTTTTCACATTTCCCCATTGATCAACCATGCTTTCATTGATCAACTCTTTCATAAGCGATTTGAGGCGATTTCCTTTTCTATAATTCTAGAATGAGTATGATAAGAGCCCTAGATCACATTGACAAAAAATCATTATCAGCAACGATTTTCGGAAAAAGAGATCAAGGCGCAAGTGAATACTTCAGTGTACGAAAACTTTAATGGAATCAAATTTGGAACTTTTCTTCAGCTTTAGGTTTACTCATTTTAATTAACCACAAATTTTTGAAAAAAAGTGTTTATTTTCTTCTTCATTCTTACAAAAAGTGATGCACTGTCCTTGTGAAATTTTCAATTTTACAATACAACGTCAACACTGTTGTGAAATTTGAACTTTTCCTCTGTCTACTCTGCTTTTGAAATATTTTTTATGCTTCTTCAGCGAAAATTTGAATAGGATATGATCGAAAAAAAAATGAAGAGTAAGTACTGTTATTCAAAATGTCGGTGAATGAATTCGCTGGAAAAATAACTGTGCTTTTCGTAGTAGGTTTCGTCTGAAATTCAAACTTACCGGCTCTTCGAGAATCGAACCCTCGTCAGGTTCGCGCGGACGCCGGGATGAACTTGCAGCAGCGTCCATCGGTGATCGTGAGCGAGCCTGATATTCCCGCGAAGGACGGCGTCTGCCACGACTTTGGTCATCGGACATTATTAATACTGGCTATGAACACTTTTTGGGAAAACCGCAAATAAATACTTGGAGGAGGATCAAATCAAAAATTAGCTCTCAAAAACCATTTAAGCTGCATTTAAGCCGAACTCAACTGAAAACACAAGAAACTCCAATTGGAATTATATTCAAAAAGGCTTCTTTTATTCTTATTTACCTCTTGCGAATGTGTGTTTATTGCGCTTTGAACACAATTCCTCGAAAATACAAAATAATTTCGTACACCAAACAAAATAAATTGTTTACCAGAAAGAAGAGCACGAGGAGACGGACGGACGACGCTCTTTCTCCGAGTGTCCGAACGGAATGAACCAAAATTGAAATAAAAACAAATATGAAGGCAGAGCAGGGTTGGCGAATGCACTTCAATCGACACTTCACTTTTTTGGAAAGCACTTCACTTTGCTAAACGCAGATTTTCGAGAAATGAATAGCTAATTTTGTCACGTTTTCGGAAATTAGGCAGTGAAAAATATGTAAAAAAAATTTGTGGTGAGTGGACCCAAAGTTTATGAAATCACTTCATTTTTCCACTTTTGCATTTCGCTCAAAAATTCTGTCGCAGCAGCCCTGAGGCTGACCCAAAGAAAGAGACAACACAGGGATTCGACAGAGAAGCTAAAGCTGCTTATGCTGAAGGCCCAACTATATTGGAACTAGGCAAACTGCCGGTTACCAGTCAGCTAATGTCAAACATGACACAATTGATCATTGATTAGAAAAAAGGGAGAGAGAATCTTAATAAATAAAAACTCAATATACTCTTGAATTTACATACAAAATTCTGTATTTTTTATCAATACTTTATATGACGACATTAAATTGATATATATACCATATATCAATGTATAAGGAACAAATGAAGATATTTCGAATAAAATTAGAAATATTTTGAAATAAATGCAGAACGAGATTCTACACCATTTTCTTCACATATTTCATCGCGGTGTGAAGAAACTTCCTCCAAGGCTTCACAATGTCCAAAACTGTCTTCAAATTCTATATTAAATAAATCGTTTAATTAATAATGAATTCAATGGAATGAATGAATAACTCACCTTTGCAAGAGTCGTTGAGGTCGATGGCAATATTGTGCAAAACTGCCAAGGCGACAATTAAATGCTTGGCGCCACTAAATGAATAGCATGTCATGTAATCCTGAATAATACGGAATCTCTGACGCCAAAGTCGCTGACTTGTCTTCACTGACGCCAAAGTGGCGGCGTGTGCCTTATTGAAAGCTTCATCTTTCGGTGTGATAACGTGCAAAAGAGGTGTGTACAGATATGATGTGCACGTATAATTGGAATCACCCAGCAATAAACGACCACGAAACTCATTCTGTTCGAAGCGCTCTTTAATGCGTGTCTCTGGGAATATCTGGTGATCTCTATTCGCTTTCGAAAGTGGACGCAGACGGTAGTCAAAGTCACGAATTTTAAAGGATCCATCAGAAATTGTCTGGAAAAATTACATCCATGTACAACTGTTTATGTTATTATACCTGTATTATTATCTTACCTGTATATTGATAGAACATTCACTTTGTGTGGAAGCCAATGGTTGATCTGTTTTCGCCACTTTTCTTATATGCAACGATTGACAAGCAACTGCGCCGATAACTTGCGGAAACCCAGCAATTGCATTGAAGTTATTTGTAACCTGCTCCTTCTCTGCCAATGTAACAGGCATGCGAATGTAGCGAGATGCCTTTGAAGCAAATGCCAAGGCCACACGGCGGCAGATTTTATCCAGAGTATGGATGGTGATATCATGTATTTCGGCCACAAGTTCCGGAGCCTGCAAATGCATTAATGACTTATCGTAATATTCTATGATTATTCGAAAAATTTATTTAGACCTCATTCAATCCCCATTGCCTGATGGCGACCAGCACTTGCTGGTCAATTGGGACCTGATTCGAGGTGCCTCCCATTCCCGGTGGTCGCTCCACCTCCAGATCATCCCGGATGACTTCGATTAGTTTCATCATATTTTCCTTGGAGAATCGATACTTCTCCTTGAATTCACACTCGTTCAGCTCCTGCATTGGATTGAAGTGCTTTCTTCGAACTTTTGGCAATATCGTCGTCGCCTTATTATTCAGACATATCTTCCGCTGCAGCAACTTTACATTCATGAAATTATCAACTGTTTCCATATCGTCGATGTCACGCAGAAAACTGTGAAAAATATCAATATCCATCGCGAGATGTTTTAAATTTTTAAATATTCGTAAACAAACAAAAAATGTCACTATCTCTATCTCTATCTCTATGCACGTATTCGCATTCCCCTCAAACAACAACAAAATTTTTTTGATTTCTTCTCATCGTAATTTTTTCTATTCACAATAGAATTTTCTATATTGAAAACAGGATTGCAATCTCTTTAAAACTCTAAAAAACCGTGTAAAAACAGAATTAGGTGTATACACAAAAAAAAAACTGAAGAGAAATAAATATGTACATATTTTTTATGCTATATTATATATCTTTATGCTCTTTCTTCTTTTCGTATGGTTTCTAGCTGTGTGTGTTTTTATTTATTTGTGTTGTGTTATTTTGCATCGTGTTAAATGGAATAAAGTCGTGTAAAAAAATTTAAATTTTTGGTTTTTAATTTAAAACCGCGTAAAAACAGAATTAGGTGTATGTATTTAAGAACATGTTCCCGCCTCTGGTAACCCTTCTATCGACTCGTGTTGCTCATCATTCTGACAGTTGACAATTTGGGGCCAGGACCAACTAACGTACACGTGTGTGTGTGTGTGAGTTTTTTGACGGAAAATGAATAAAATCCGTTTTTTCGGACGTCGAAATCCGTAACTTCGGTTTGTTTACCTTTTCTTGTACCCTCCCATTTTTACCATTTGTTTTTGGGGTTCTCCACAGTCTGCGCCCCAAATTGTCAACTGTCAGAATGATGAGCAACACGAGTTTCGTACCTTGTCAGAGGCGTGTGCGTGTGTGGAATAGTCGTGTTTCACTTGGGGTCGAGCGCGGACGACCGACCGACGCACGTTTTGTTCTCATTTGGTTTTCCTGCCATAACTTTCATTTCATAAATGAAAATTTCTATCGAATCTATTCAGTTTTTTCTAACACAACAAATTCATTTGTTCCTTCCAATTTCGTTTGATTTTCGCCACAATAAATTCGCTCGCTCCAGCCGTCTGTCTCCGCCAGAACTCTTCAACAGAGAGAGATAGGAATAACAATTGTAAACTGAAGAAATAACGAAACTAAATATTTAATACACCAACTTCCTGGTTGCCCACGCTGTCGACACGCTCTCTTGAGAACAAGATTGGGAACACAATTTGTTTAACTATTACCAAAGGTAGGTAAAATATTCTATAGTAGTAGAAATAGGAAAAACGTGTCCACAGTCTCAATGTCATTGCCACATTTTTCATCCGCATAACATCTCCTCGATTTCGATGCATTCGCTTCAGTGTTATCCCAAGTGGAATCTTTCTCTGTGTGCCACTGACCCAGATTCACATTGAGGAGAGTCCTTTTTGTAAAGGATTATGTTGGATGGAGGATAGACAGCAGCAAGTGCTGTGTATGCAGTAACCTTAATTTTAAGTCGACACGTTTAAAACAGATTAGGCTGAGATCCACGTCCAGGATTCGAGTATATTGTTCATAACATAAATCCACAAAAAACTCTGTCATTCTGTTCTAAGTATTTTGGTTTCATCTGTTGTTTTAATCAAAGCAAAAGGACGAATCCCAGTTTTGTTTAGAGCATTGACCTAATTTCACAAATAGTACTTATTAGAGTTACACAAATAGTATCTATCGAAGAAGACGTTCAATGATTGTCCTATTTTAAAATTAAATCATTTAATTTCAACTTGCAGTTAAAAATTTACATATGCCAAGCAAGGGTTGGTGCAAAAAGGGAGAAAGGCACGAGAAAATCTATCTATGAACATCGCATTCTCTCGAAATAGGAATCAATAATAATATGAATTCTAATTACAACATCAGTAATAGTAATAATAATGTCAATAATAATAATAACCATGTTCATCGGGAGTATAATTTAAATCTATCTGATAATGGATTGCATTATTTCTTAAATGGATTAAAGCTATTGAATAAAAAATGCAGTCCAACATCAACATCAATGAAACCACCATCACCGCCAATCCATCATCCGATGATGAGAACATATACAAGCTTCCAAACTGCCGCCAACGTTGCTGCCGATTCAGCTCATTATTACGATGCCATTTTAGTTCATAATCAACTGCAACAACAAAATCAAAATCAATACCGTGAGCAGCAGCAAACGCATCATCATCATCATAATCAGCACAGAAAGCTTAGAGAAGCGCCGCCAAACAACACTTCATCGCTTCATAGAAAGAATAGTCCTCCGGCATTGATTCATCATAATAATGCAGCCAACACCAATAGGCAAAACCATAACAATAACAGTCAACAACATTTGAAGAACTTTACTAAAGTTCAACCGCAGTCTCAGCATCAGCATCAACAGCGCCAAATGCAATCGTAATGTTCTCTTAACGAGCTTATTTCAAAATGTAGTTTCTCCAACGCTTATAGTTGTTTTTTATTAGTTTTTTTTTTCTATTTCTCCACGTTATTTCCAATTGATCTACATGTTCGATAAGAATAAGTAGCTCCCGTTCTTCAGTTTTTTAACATACCCTTTGATCGCACTCCCCAGCTGGATGTTTTATTTTTATCATCATCATGTACATGGGGTACACATAAGATTTCATAATTTCGTTTTGACCTTTTGTTTCCACTACAAATTCCTCTGATATTATGTAGCATTGATCAATTTTTCTTTCGTTCTTCTATACACAAAAGCATGTTGATTAATTCTTCCATACATAATATCTGTTGAAACACTTGTGTTTTGTTATTATTATTTTTTTTTACATATCTGTTCCATGTTTAATCATCTCCATTCACAGGTCTGATTGCACCACCAGCAATAATTCCCCTGACGACCACTATCAACACTATTATTCCTACTACTACAATCGCCAGCCGATAGTCGAAGGACCCAAGAAGACAGCAGCGCCCGAATTTGAGCGTAAACCAAATCGCAAATTGCCAACGCATAGAATAATGGCCTCTATGAAGAATACCACCAGTATGGATGAGGCACATGTAGATCGATCGGTCGATCATGGCGGGAGAAGTCGATTTCAGGAATACGTCTTTAATATTTCCAACGATGATAATCGTGGTGGGGTGCAGCATGTGTTGCGTGAGAAATTGCCAAACAACAATATTCTACCGAATTACTCGAATCCCGAGTGGTTCAATGAACTGCCAGACGCCGAACTGAATGCTACCGAAGATTTCCTGGATGTCAAGAATTTCGATGGCTACGATGATAAACTCTCATCAAACATGTACAATGCGAAAAGAAAACTTCGCACTCGATCTGGATCGGAGGCAAAGGATATTACGACGAAACCATACTTAAGTGCAGAAACAAAAAATGTAGTACATAAAATTGAACCGGATGATGATTCCGGTATCCGGCGAACAATAAAACTTCCACCCACACCCAATCATGGCAAAGGTAATTGAACTTTTCCTAATTAATTTATGTTTCTATACGAATTATTGGAAACTATCCCAATCTTAGGAGTTGTCATACCAAAGAAGCACTCGCCACCAGCACATCGTGTTCTGCTATACAATAATCAAAGTCCACGTGCAACCACGCGTCATTTACCAAGACTCTCACCGAGTTCAGTGAGGGTACAAGAGCTTCGTCGCGTCCGCAATAAATCACCATCGATGGACGAGGTTGTATTGTCCAAAGGAAAGCATCTGTACACGAATCGTTTAGCGGAGAGTAATAAAAATACTTCAAATGATTGCCACGCGTACCAGGCGAAAGCTCTAAGTCCATTACCCACAATAGTGAATAAGGCTGGAAAGACTGTCGTTGAAAAGGGTCATTTCGTCAAGAGCATCGCTGAGAAAGGAGCGAAATGTGTTGATAATGATGATATTGATGCACATTCTTCTGATACTGATGATGATTTCGACGATGATCTGGATAATGGTATACAAAACGTTTCATTTTTTTTCGAGTGAGGAATTTATTTGATTGTCAGTTTCAGATTTTGGTGATAGCTGTGATAGTGACTCATCGTCCAATTCCGAAGACGGATATCGATCCCATGCTTACAAGCTCACACATTCAATAGACAAATATTCTTCCACTACCGATTCCATACTTTGGTCTCAGGCCTCTGATGATAGTATATCGAACCCGGATTCTCTTTTGGTTCCCAGTCTCTTCCCCAATGTACCGCCGTATTTGGCTTTCTCGTCGAATATTGCGAAGGGGCCAGAAGTGCCACCAGAACTCTATAGGATTTTAAAATGGAGAGTCACGAATGTTATGCCAAAGGTTGTGCGTAGCGTTTTGGCCAACAGTGGTGTCCGGTTGCTTAAAAGTGTGTACAAATGATTCCTCATATTGCATGTAATATATATGTTTTCTTGTAGAAACTAACGATTGGATGGGAACATGGGGTAAACATATGAAATCGCCGTGCTTTAAAACCATACGTCCGTACCAGAAGATCAACCACTTGCCAGGATCTTTCAAGATCGGCCGGAAAGATGCTTGCTGGAAGAACTTGCAAAGACAGATGGCAAGACACGGTAGAAGAGATTTTGGATTCATGCCAAAGTACATCATTTATTCATATTCGAAAAAATAATATTGATCGAATTGTTTCTTATAGGACATATATCATTCCACACGATCTGAACCAGTTGCGCAAGAGTTGGCCTAAATACGCACAACGCAATGTCAAATGGATTATAAAGCCACCGGCCAGTGCTCGAGGGACTGGAATACGTGTAGTTAATCGCTGGGCCCAAATCCCCAAGCGCAAACCTTTAATTGTCCAGAAGTGAGTTTTTGTCTATTATAGAAATAATCCTTCTACAAAAAAGTATATTCTCTTCTAGATATATTGAAAGGCCCTTGCTTATTAATGGCAGTAAATTCGATTTACGCTTATATGTATTGGTCACATCAATAAATCCTCTTCGGGTATTTATGTATCACAACGGATTGGCTCGCTTTGCATCCGTAAAGTACAGTGATAAATCGGACACGCTAAATGATCGCTGTATGCATTTAACCAACTATAGCATTAACAAATTCTCATCGAACTATTCGAAAAATGAGGATGTCAACGCATGTCATGGTCATAAATGGACCATAAAGTCACTTTGGTCATATTTAGGAAATCGCGGCATACGCACCGATTTACTTTGGGAGGCTCTTCGGAATTTAGTGCTACGCACTATACTGGCCGGTGAACAATCCATAAACAATATGCTCAAAATGAATGTGGAATCGAAATACAGTTGCTTCGAGTTATTCGGTTTCGATGTGCTGTTAGATGCTGAACTAGTTCCATGGTTGTTAGAGGTCAATATATCACCTTCATTGCATTCCGAGTTGCCATTGGATGCGCACGTGAAAGCTCCATTGGTTCAGGGTGTCTTGAATACGGCACTGTATAACGTAAGTAAACCATAACAATTTTTCACCCACGACACATACACGTATTTATAACATTTTTGAATTCACTTAGGTTCCGCCAAAATTGTCTCTCGAAAAGCAGAAAGAGATGGCCGTAAAAATGTCTTTGCCAGCGGGTCCGATTTGCTTCGATAAGCGCATGTATGTCAACTACTTGTCGCGAGCTGAGAAAGTCAAGCACAATACGTTCACACGTAAAACCATCGAGGATAGGGATGAGGTAACTGATTATCTATTTAAGGTTCTTCAATGACATGTCTAAAATAAAACCAAATTAATTTTTTGCAGTACGTTAATGCGATTCTCGACCATCTGACTCCAGACGATGTACGTTGTCTTATCATTGCCGAGGATGAGTTGGCGCGTTGTGCACCCTTGGAGCGTATTTTTCCAACTAGCCAGACCTATAAATATCTTAAATATACCGATTCGCCACGCTATTATAATCGTTTATTGGACGCTTGGGAGAGTCGTTATGGCAACAATCGTACCGAGGGCATTGCTGTGTTGCGTAAATACTGTGATTTAAGATATCATCTCGAGGTGCCACCATCACCTGCCAAAAAGGTAAGTTGATACCGTATAGCATCAAATTAAGAAACGCTTCGCTTCCTCATTGATATATTTTTCATCTGAAGAAATTTATTTTAAGGCAGTTTAGATTCAGGTATACAGCATACAATTTTCTTATGATGAATCTAAATTCACTATATGAATATAGGCCCACATTCTCAATAAATAATTTCCCAATAAAAATGGAGATGAACTAAATAATAATATACAATATATAATTGTTTTGTGAAAGACTATATAATTAATTGCGATTATTTTCATTATATTATTATTGTTAACTTCTTGAGGGTTGTTGGCGTGCTATTCAATCCATATATTGGCGCTGTCGTGCGTTACACTATCGTAAGTCGGTCCAGTAATGACAAAAACCTACTCTGATAATAAACTAACTAATAAATCTAATCTAATTTATTAACGAAATATATATAAACTTTTGTTTAGTTGTATTCTACTAACAGTGATCGTGTTCTGGAAATGAAAATTTCATACAGCATTGAATAAAAATTTTAATATATATTTTTAAAAATACAATTAATACTTAATTTAAAAATACAATTAATACTTAATTTACAAATACAATTAATACTTAATTTAAAAATACAATTAATATTTAATGTTCAAGTCGTATAACAGTAACGTGTGTTCCTCATACGTATTCAGTCCGTCTGTAGTATAAAATCGATGTAATATCAATCATTTCAAATAAATCGAATCGAAAATATAAATATGTTGTATGAAATATTCACTTGCACTGAAATTCGCTTAATTAATCACTGGCCGCAATTAAATATATAGATAAGACTGTTGAAATTTAGTGTAAATAAATGTAAGAGTTCTTGTTATTCTAGGACCAAATAGAATTAATATTGCAACAAACATTCGAAATAAAATAAATTGTTCGGACAAGTTGGAAACGAATTTCGTAATAAATATTATTTAGTTAACTCACATTAATTGTACTCTTGATAGACCTACATACATACATATATAGGTGTAATTGTGTAATTCGAGAAAGTAACAAGAAAATAATAATGTTCTTAATTTAAATAGGTTAACTAACGTAAGCAAAAAAAGTTGACTCTAGTGTCCCATGCGCTTTGGACTCGTAAAATCATATTGAGTTGAGTTATGTATTGTGCTTATAGGATTGTGTATGTATGTGTGTGTATGTATCGCTTTGATTTCGTTGTAATTTAGTGCAATTGTATTAGTGACTCATACAAACTTGAATTCGGGGTATTTTCCAAAAGTACAATACTACAGTACTCTAAGAATTGAAGTCGGAATTTCCAATCCGTGACATGCTACATACAAATAAACAAGAAGAACACGCATTCAACATGAAACACGCTTATGGTTTAAATATAACTATCTATCTATATATCTATCTATCTCTCTCTCTATCTATCAACTTATATTTCTACTTCTATATTTAATATACACCTAATTCTGTTTTTACACGGTAGATTGGTTCCGGAAAAAACCATGTAAAAAACCCGTGTAAAAAGAGACCGTGTAAAAAGAGACCGTGTAAAAAGAGACCGTGTAAAAACAGAATTAGGTGTATGTCGAACTTTGTGTACATTGAGTTTCAATTGTTTTAATTGTTCATTGGGTTCTTATGATTTCTGGTTTTGTATCAACTTCTTGTGTGTTTGTTTACAAATCGATTAACCTGTTGTAGTATTTTGAAGATGATGACACTACATATTATTTGCCACCAGAACAAGAACACACTGAAAAAGCCGCAGGTGGGTTGTGAATTCCATCTAACCATGTTTCTTTAAAGCAAACTCCAAGCTTATCCGAAATACATTGCGAACAATTAAAATTCCTGAATTCTGAAATTAATTTACAAAAAGCAACATCTTAGCAAAAATCATAATACATACAAAGCTTCTGTAGATATCGAAATATAGTGAATATACTTTTTTTTTTGCAGTTTAAAAGCTTTTCATGACAAACAATACGGTTTGAATTTTTGTATAAATTTAGGCGATACTCTTTAAATACTGCAATTTTTATCCAAATGAATTTTACTTTTTATTTCGTTAACGAACTAATTTTTAATTAACAATTAATTAACAGTTTTTCACTAATAGCATTTCATTCACTCCACTTAAAAAACAAACAAAAAAAAAAAAAATACATCAATTTATGTAAATTGAATTGTGTGTAACTCGATACTTTTTGCAGGACTACTTCATCAAATTTCTGAGATGGATTTTAAAATCATAATCGCCGCCATCGTATTCGTAATGGTCGCATCCGTAATACTTATTTCGATTAGTTCGATTATATTTTTGTAAACTAAACTCAAATACGTACAATTTTTAAGAAGAAACCAACAACATGTGTTAGACTGATAAATTTTATTGAAATCATCATTTCATTGTTCAGAATACCATCATTCTATCATGTTGATAACTTTCGTTATTCACCAAAAAAGAGCCCACTTAAGATTAGTCGCTTTAGTTTTCGGTTTATTTTTCCTTAAGACGCTAGTCTTCGAAGTTCCCTTCAACAACGTCGTTCTGTTCGATAATAATCTCCGTTGTCCACATTCGAATCCATAGTACATATTTGTAAGTTAAATCTTCGATCAGTCGTCGAAGTATCCTTGAATCTTATTGACTACTGACGAATAGTAGTTTTTAATTGTAATTTCTTCAATGGGCCAAGATTCATTATTTTACTCCGTAGAATACTCGAAACGACATTATTTCAACCAACGTTAAAAAAAAAAAAAACAACGAAAATCGTAGAAAACTGGTTTTATCGATTGTTATTTATAATATAAGTATATTACAGCCGTATACGCATATTAATTAATATAGTTAAATGAACGCGTAGTTATTTTTTACAATTACGACATGAAACCACAAGAATGAATACCTGTTGAAATTTCGAAAATTTATCTGTTCATTGTTGAATGAGAACTGTTAAAACTAAAAATAAATTTGCTTAAAACGTATTTCTTAATAAAAAATACATACAAAAAATACGAAAAATAGATCCCGTAAATAAATTTGAATTTCTATCATTTTACTTCATTAGTGTTGAATTCATTCATTTTATTACAAAAGCGCCAAATATTTAGCAGTGGTAGAATTTAATGCGATGGGGAAAAAGTAAGTTATCAAATTATAAATTTTAGCCATAATTGTATTGGCCATAATAGTATTGGCTTGGTATTGACTCCAGTGAAAGCATGATTCGCAAACCAAAATTCGCTCCCACATTAAGTTTCAAAACGTTCCTCTTAAAGAAGATTCACTGTTTTAAGACTTGTCCAGTTATCTTTCAAGTATCGATCGTAACAGTCAAAATCCTGTAGTCAATTATTAATTGCATGACCAGCCGTCGAACGTTAAAATTGAAAATTTTCACTAAAAAGTAAAATGTTCACAGTTTTTAAAAATATTATTTTTACAACAAATTTTTTGATTTGATAAAAAAAATAGCTATCTACATCATTTGAAATTGGTCGTAAACCATCGGAGAATATGCATATAAAGAATGATCTCAATAGTTTTTCTGGATTTCTTTCGTTTACAGTGATTCTAAAACTTAGTCCATTCCCTTTGGTTTTTGAAGAATTGGCTAGCCACGAAAAGACTATTTATTTCTAATTGATATTGGTCCATCGACTAAACTGTATTCCTTAGATTTAGTAGTAGTATTTATGCTTAAAATGTTTTATGATTTATTTTGTTTTTTTTTTTCGTTCTTGTTTTCTTTTTTATGCGTTTGCCTTTTACCACGTTCCCAACTCCCACAACTCGCTTCTATGCTTCTGCACTGTACTAATGTAGCACCCAACATGCAGGCCTCGAGCGTTGATGGTGACTCGAACGTCCACGTTGGCTCTGAGCACCGCAGTGAAGTCCATCAAGCGGAGGAATCGAAGGATAATGATGATTAAGAATCAGGCCAAGACATCGGAGTTATTCGAAAGTAGCGAAGACGACGAATTATAGTGCTGTCGTAATCGTAAGAGGCCCATTGCATGCAATAAGTCACGACAAAAGGATGTGTTTAGTATATTTGTAATGGTAATATCATAATTTAATGATTCTCACAAGTAAAATAAAATTACAACAATTAATCTCTTTCTTCAAAGATTCATTCAGCGAGAGTTAGTTCTGTGTTCGTCATCGAAAGACTGAATTAATCAAACAAACGCACTGCATTCAAAATCTCAATTTTCTCCAAAGTCGTAATTCACGTGAAACCAGTCCAAATGTACAAAATACTTTAAGTAGAGAAATTATAAAAAAAGCAAAATTTTGAAGCTAGGAATAACACCGAATATTATATACAGAAATATATCTTATACTACTGCTTATATACTACATCCAATTACATGGAATAAAAAAATGACTTTGTACAGGAAATAATAGTCCATTTGAAATGTAAAATAATTAATGTTTATAAAAAATAATGTAACTCAAAAAGTAGAAAATATATACACAGGATTTTCTACGTTTTGAATTATAAATGTGTCGTGTTTTTACTTTATTCCATTTCCCCCACATTCCCAACCTGTTTTAAAAACAAAAACCATTTTTAACAATGAAAAACTTTTATTAAAAAATCATATTTATATAATTCTGATACATACAATATGTATAATTTCATTAAGGAATAATAAATCAAATAAATCGCGATACATATGATGTACTTAGAGCCAAGTTAAAATAATTCAAATTGTGTACGGCTTTTGTGAATATTATTTTGAATAGGTTAGTTCGGTCGATTCATATATGAACGGTTAAGTTTATTATTTCAAAATATTGAAACAAATTAAGGGCATAGTCTTTCCCGGTAAAATACAAAAAATAAAAATGAATTCATATAAAGTACAAGTACAGAAGTAAAATCTACATGAAAATAGGAGTTCCATTTTTATACCCTACACTCTGTGGGTAACGATATATTGTCCTTGCTGTACATAAAAAAGTAAAGTAAATTCATATATAATAGTAGATGCAAATATGTGATCATTCTTTGGATTGTCATTTATGTCAATGTTAGCAAATGCCGAGTCCTTTGTATTAGTAAAAAAATAAAATATTGATATGATTTATAAGAAATATAATTGTTTTTCAAGCACATTATTTGGTGCACGATGGATGCTTTCGGCCACTAAGAAAGCCAGTTTATGTGCATATTGGCAAACAGCGGGAACGCGACAAGTATTCGAACAATTGTAATACATGTGCGTCATTTTGTAGGTAAGCATTTGCATTTTATCAGCATCTAATCCCATATTATCATGAATCACATTGTAACTGGTGGGCGAGACAGTTCCCTGACGAACTGATTGCGAAACTAGGAAAAAGTCATAGCGTTCGGGTGAAGTAATTATATCATCAACGACAGTTCCTGGTGGTGGATTGCTGCGATTTATAAAATAGCGCGTATTTATGCGTTTCGATACAACTACGAAAGCCAATCGACAACCAGCAGTAATACCGGCAGAATTATAAATTTCATCAAGTTTCTGTTTTAGAAACTTCACCTCTGTGTTGAATACTTGATGTAATTGTCCATCACCCACACCATCCCGATAAAAGAGAATACGTTCCGGCAAGTAGCCGTGTTCATCGCGGTATGACTTAAGGGCCATTGTCATATGCATGGAAACCTCATTTGATAGTTCCTGTCCCTTCATGTGTTGTGTTACAGCCGAAAAGTAACGTGTCGAGGACTTCATATCCATGGTGGCGACAAGTGCCCCATAGGATTTATTCTTATCCTTAGCTGAGTGGCAAACGTCGAAACCGACTGTCATCAAACCACGCAGTGGTAATTCGATCATCCACGGAGCACCCATAAGTTTGGCATTCATTTGAATTACTACTTTTGTGGCTATAGACATAAGACCAGCTGCCTTATTGCCTCGAGGTGCAACTGTACGCAAAGTTACTACTTGTGATGGTACCGGACGATCGACACAACACTTCTTTTTAATGCAGCTATACCTATAATACGCATAAATCGATGACTATAAAACTCCGTTCAATGAAAAAGACAACTTACTTTTCCTCGTTCTGTGTAGTCAGCACCAACATAAGAATTTGAGGATCATTAGCAGCTGCCGTTTCGATAGCCTGAGAGTAGGAACTGCTTCGATCGTCGGGCATTTCTTGGCTAGATAAATGTAACGAATTAATATATACTATTATTATAATATTTGTGATCACAGATACATACTATCGAGGTTCAGAGATGTGCATTCGCATGCCTTTTGCTGCTTGAATACACAGACGTATAAAATCTTGTACTTCTCGTATACTTCTGCGGGGTACAATCACGTACCAGCGCTTTATATCAACATGTGTGTACATCGATACGTTGCGGAATTGCATTGTCCAATCTGCGCGATCATCGCAAACGTAACTGGAACCAAAGACTCAAACTATGTAGAAGGATACAAGTACACATCATGATAACATACCGGTTGTTTTCTCCACCAAACAGAATTTTCTCATGAGGCAAAATTCGTCCCGGCAACTCCACCAAATTCGTATCCAATTTCATGTTCCAAGAGTTCAAAACCTCACTGCTCTCCTTTGAATCCTTCAAACGTTTATTGAACATACGTAATCGTTCGATACGTCGCTCCGGATTCAAACGAGTGTGCTCACCCATGGCTTTCATTAATCTTTATAAATATTTATTTAGTACCTAAAGATCGCCTGTTAATGAATACAATAACTTACTGGAAATTA
Source organism: Coelopa frigida (assembly GCA_017309665.1). Lineage (NCBI taxonomy): Eukaryota > Metazoa > Arthropoda > Insecta > Diptera > Coelopidae > Coelopa > Coelopa frigida. Next base: position 3,684,964 of record CM029565.1, on the reverse strand, counting down.
TTCCTCATGGCATCAGTCATGCCAGTGGCACGCGAAATTTCGGGAATCAACATAATGAACTGATCCTGGCCACCACGTATATTTTTCTCAGTTGGACGTGACACAAGAAGCGGTTGACTTTGGTCACGTATCGTTATATTGTAACGCTGAAATCACATTAGATATTACCAAATGAATTTATATTTTATTACAATATACCAACCTGTCTGTAATATTGAACGTATGAAACGTCACCATCCTTTGTAGAAAATGTGGACATGGGAGATGAAGTGAAATCAACGTCATCCACACGATACGTTTTATTATTATAATCGGTTAGTACGACCATGCCTAAAGAGATGTACTTATATCATAAATACATTCCATAAATTATATAAAGAAATATTCGCTTACCCACAACTTCGCGCTTAAAGGCGCTTTGATAGTCCCCAGATTCCTGAATGCATTTGTGTAAAATGTTATAAATTGACTCGGTACGCATAACTTTATGAGCGATTTCTGCACACAGTAAAATATCCTGCTCATATTGCCGAATGGAAGTCTGATAACCTGGCCATATTTCCAGCCTGTAGCTATCTAGTTTAACCTACACCAAAAAGTATATTTTGTCACAATAATGCCTTTTCTTTAGTTTCAAATATGTTACCTTTGCCATTGGATCGAAGAAATTCCTACCAACTAGTTGTAAATTTAAACCCTCCATTGATCGGCGAAGAATCAGATTCAATATTTGCGTGTGTTGTCCATCGCAAGGATCGACTATACCGACATGTTTTATTTTTATTTGAATGGTTTCTCCTTCACGATTTTTTGTCAACAGTTCCAAAACACCTTGAACCATTTGATCACCCAAAAATGCGACGCAGAACAGAACAGTCCCATCGAAAATATATCCACCGAAGAGAGCTTTATGGTGAGCCAAATAGGCACGACGCAAGCGTATCATATCAATATCGGGCGCAAAATCAACACGATATTGATGAATCGACGTATTCGGCTTTTGGAGCACACGAAAGTGATTGGTCTGAACCGATACTTTTCGACCACTTTTGCCGGTTTTTGTAACGCATTCACTGGGGCGAGACCGAATAAGCTCTGTGATAACTCGCTTGCCACGCACGGAACCGCGGACATCCTCCTTGACAACTATTTGTAAAAACGATTTTATTAGAAAACTGTGTGAAGGATCTAGGATATAATACCTTGGGTGGTTGAAGTAGCCTCATCGCCGCGATGGGTTGTGGCTCGTCCCTGCACAACGGGCGCTGGTGGCCTTTGCGCTGGATTTGCAGTGCTGCAACTCGGTTGCGCCGTATAAGCAGCACTGGCGCCTCGGCCACGAGCCGCTCCTACGTTCACTTGTCCCCATGCGGACGTAGGTGGTGCTGGAGCACTGGCGCCACTTGGTACCTTGGGAGTAGCTCCAGTCTCCGCTTGACCCTAAGTTTAGAGTCCTCAATAAACACCTAAACTTCGATCAGTCGTGTCTTTACTTACCGCACGTCGTCCACGGCCACCTGGGCCACTCTGTTGTGGATTTGTCGCTCGTCCGAGACCACGTGAGCGTCCCGCGCCTCCCGTTGGTCTATCCATGTTTTGCAAATGGTTTCCGAAAAATGCTGATTGTGCACTTTATGTGTGTAGCAGTTGTTGCTGCCTGAATTTCGTGTTGTTTTTCACTTTTCGATCACAATTAAATTATAAATTAAATATAAAAAACGTTTAGTTAGAGACGTTGTGCATATTTTAACGAAAATTGATTGAGATTTTCAAACAAAATTCCGTTACTTCTGCAAAACGCACGCAAAAAAAAACTTGCAACTTGCATTGTATCTAAACAGGGATGCAGCGCGAATATAAAGCTCGTCGAAAAAAGCTTCCATCATTGCAAAAACAAAAAATAACTATTTGTGATTTTGTACGTCTTTTTTTTCAGAGATTTCTGTGATAAAACGGAAAGAAGAAAAATGGAAGGAATGAGCAAGAAAAAGGTACAAAATAGGAGAAAAGCCAAATTATCTAATTTGAAAAGCACTGTGTTAGTGAATCCAAGACCCACTGGAGTTTTAGATGAAACTGAAGTACGTACAACAACCGCGTTTTTTTTTATCACTGGAGGGAGATTCCAACACTTTCTAAAGAATTCGATTGCGAAATTAATAAAAATAACAAAAACGCATATTTTATATAAACTTCGTTACGTAGTCAAAATATGTTCAAATATATTAATTAATTAATATTAAATATCAACAATTTGAACTGATAAAGTCCACGATATTGGTCACCTCATCTACATCTTTCTCCACATGGCCACCTACTTTTGAATTATTTGGTTGTTGTTTGTTGCATTTGTTTTCTTTCATTCACAAATTGTAAAAAAAAAAAATTTCAAAAATAATTTATAAACAAAAAACGTGACGTCTCGTTAAAACCTTAACAAAGACTGAAAAAAAATCGATTACACAAATGGCCCGAATGAATAAACGGCTACTTAATGATAAGAAACCATCCTGTGAGCTGACCTCAGGAAGCCAAACATTTTCGGCACTGATTACATTCCAATTGGATTTTTAGTTCTCTGAATAGAATTAAAAAACTTTGTGATTTGTTGATAAAGATGTATTGGTTGTCCCTTCGATGGTTCAGAATATATTTTTTAAGTGATTTTTTTTTTTCAGAATTTTGAAATGTTAACTTTTATATTTTAGAAAACAAGTAATAAAAGTAAAAAAAAAATTTCGGAATTGTTTACAATAAAAGTGAAAATTACCTTAAAACAAAAAAAAAGTGACAATGCCTTCATTAAAAAAAAAATGTTTTTTTTTTAAATTTAGGGAATTTGTACAAAGAAGATTAATGAGGTATAAAATAAAGAATATAAAAGAAAAATAATTTCTGCATTTTTTACAACTTTTGTATGGGTAGGAAGCATAAGTGGTATTCGCTTGTGTGGATGAAACTGTCCAGTTACGGGAGCTTACATTACACTAAGCTAACAAAATGATTTGTTGCTCAAGATACTGGTCATGGTTTACAACTAATTGTGGTTCAGAATATTTTAAAGTGATTATTATGAACACTTTTGAAATAAACACAAAAACACACTGGTTTGTAATTTACTTGTTGGAGTAAAATTCCAATTTTATTACTTCTTTTTAATTAAAAAACACGAACTAGTATCTAAGCTTCCTGTTTCACGACAGTGGTCTTCTCGGACACGTAGAGACCGTCCAAGAACTTACGGATATCCTTGTTCTTCACTGTGGTCGACTGTTGGATCAGAGCAGCCGAACCGGAGACAGCTTCGATGTCATTGCCCTCAACAATGAGTTCGTCCTTTTGCGCGGTGGAGTTGACGACGGTGACACCGGGGGCCATCTCGACGCGACGAATGTATTTCTCGCCCAAGAAATTACGGATCTCAATAACTGAGTTGTTCTCAGAAGTAACGCAGTTGATGGGGAAATGAGCATACACAGCACGCATTTTGTATTGGAAACCGTAGGTGACACCTGCAAGAAAGCGATAAGAAAATCATTATTATAAAAAAACAGTTTGCTATGTTTAGGAATGTGGTACGAACCCTTGATCATGTTCTCAATATGACTGCACACAGTGCGGACAGCGGCCAACTCCTTCTTAGCGCCGAACCATTTCTCGACCTTCAGGGTGCGCTTATCGACCATGTACATGTCCAAAGCCAAGTGCTTGAAGCTGCGCTTAAGCATGCCCCTGGGACCTGTGATTTTGACAACACGGGCCTTCACAGAGGCCTTGATGTCCTTGGGGATCTTCACACATTGATTTGAGTTGATTGTCCTCATATTTACACTGAAATGAATGAAGAATAATAGGAGTCAGAATCGGTTGTCTAACACGAAAAACACATCAAAGAAATCAGTTAAAAACCGTTGAAGCGGTTGTGTATTAGCTAGCAGAGGTTAAAACTTAATGCTTAGTATTGCTTTTTAGTGAAATCTTTAGGAATAGGGAGACGTTATTGAAATCTTCATTGATCACAGTAAACACAATTCATACAAGTTCGTCACCAAAAAATTGGTACTTGTGGGAAGTTCTGGGACGAAATATTATTTCGTCGGATTTCACTCTTATTTTCTTTTGCACATAACTCAAATTTGATTGGCGATGATTATGGAAATTTTCGGATTCAATTAAATAAAAAAGTTTACAAAAATTTCACACAAACTTACACGCTGCGGACCGACCGGAAAGAGGTTGTTTCGGAAAAGGAAATTTTTGACGTTTGTCATCGACGGCATTGCCAGCGAAGGAATTTCCAAGGGAAATTATTTTCATGTTTGACGTTTTCCTTTGACAAGGGTATTCTTTGTCTTATGGTTTGCTTACACTTAAAAAGAAAAGCAAAATGCTGCCGTATGAATTTATTTCAATGAAAATTATAATCAACAATAATTATATATCTCATTAAATTCTTTTATATAAACAATATATTGATATATTTGTAGTACAAAATTATAAATTGACAATATTATTCTTAGTTTTTCTACTAATTTTAATTTCATACGTTTTTGGATAAATATCTGTTCCTAGTAAAACGATTATTCCTATCGTATTGATCGTATCAATATCGTATTGGTAAATTAATTAATTAATTTTAATTTAACATTTAAATCGGAAACATTTAAATTGTTTTATTTTCAACCTAGTAAAAATTGTTTTTGGGGTTTCTTCCCTGGTTTCCCAGGATTTCTGTCACCTGAATGACTGACATTCGCGGGTGACGGCGATATTGAAAAAAATTGTACTTTTTGTCGTTGTAAAATTAATTGGCCGCAGGAAAAATAGATTGAAAACATAGATATTATTGTCACATAACTTGCCAAATTACGACGAAAACATAGAGCGATGGACCCCAGCGAGCGGAACGACAACAACCGGGACGAGTTGATAATGCAGCAGCAGCGGGACATCGAAAAAGAGGTGAGGCCACCATCCATCGTCTGTCCGCCGGCCGACGCATAATGACGACGCTTTTCTGACTGGCTGACTGTTTATTTTACTCGGCTCCCCCATGTCAGATTAGCGAGACGACTCCACTTGTTAGCGACCAGCTGCCCGTCACCTGCCTCAATGCGGAGTACTTGGGCGACGTGGTCTTCACATCGAAGATCGAGGATCTGGCAGGCAAATACAAATTCATGCGCCGTACACGCCCCGATGGCAATTGCTTTTTCCGGGCTTTCGCCTACTCGTACTTGGAACATTTAATTTCGAATAAAGACGACTACTTGCAATTCAAAGAGTTGGCCGAGAAATCGAAGGAGAAGTTGGTGCAACTGGGTTTTCCCAGTTTTACGTTGGAGGATTTCCACGAGACCGTATGTGGCGTTCATTAATTTGTCCTTCGATATCGCAATACAGACTAACCCAATTCGTTTCAGTTCATGGAAGTTATTAAACGCGTTGACCCTACAGCTAACAATACCACAAATGTGCATGAGGAGCTGCACAAAGTGTTCAATGAGCAGGGCTACTCCGATTATGTGGTTGTTTATTTACGTCTCCTGACCTCAGGCAAGCTGCAGGAGGAAGCAGATTTCTATCAGAATTTCATTGAGGGCAACTTCACGATTGAGGAGTTCCGCCACCAAGAGGTGGAGCCCATGTACAAAGAGTCAGATCACATACATATTATTGCTCTGTGCACCGCACTCAACGTGGGTGTTCGTGTCGAGTACATGGACCGAGGCGATGGTGGGTCTGTGAAAGCCCACGATTTCCCGGAGGGCACTACGCCAAAGGTGTTTCTCATATACCGACCCGGTCATTATGATATTTTGTATCCCAATTAAATGGAGTGCAAAACAACAACAACAAAGCGTCTTATTTTGTTGTCTTATTGCGTTGGAATATATTGTAACGATTAATTGATGGTGGTAACGAACCGGCAGGAGTTCATGAGACGAAACAATTATTATGATGAATCTAAGCGATTATAGAACTGCTCACAATTAAACATTTATTTAAATAAATTTTAACATGTAACTACATTTTTAATTATTGCCTACATAATGCCAAAAGTCATTAAACTTATTTAATCATCTTAGATTCCGATTTCTGAAATAGGAATCTTCTTGGTCTCGTCAGGATATTATTACCAATGAAATGCCATACAAAAAATGTCAGTTCAAACTTAGATTTTATACGAAGTCATTAAATGCCAGAGACATTGATTGAATATATGTTGAACATGAAATTCAGAAATAAAACCGCATTTTTATATTTCTATCAAAACATTTTATTCCTAAACTTGCAGTTTATAATAACATAATCGCCTGAAACACAAATGCCGCTTAGATATTGAAATACCAAAGCCCATTGAGTGTTCGGACGATAACTAATATAACATTGAGAGTTGTACAAAACGATCGATCGTACACGAAAAGGAGTAATTTGAAAAAAACATTCAAACTAGGTGTTTTTTTTTTTGCTTTAACATTTTCGATGGTACTTGGTGTTCGGTTGGGATATAAATTGTTGCTTTTGCTACTTCTTAAATTGTTTGTTAAACAACGAATATCAATGATTTCGTTTACAGCTTTGAGTCCCCTCCAGCGGCTAGTCAATCTGCATTGCAAACGGCCATGGCTTCGGCTTTCTCCTCCATCAGCTCCTTGCCGGTGACCTCGAGTTTCGACTTGGCGAAGTCGTCCACACTCAAACCCTGCACAATCTTCCACTGCTTGTTGACAATCTCGACGGGGAACGAGAAGACAACATCCTTGGGGGCGCCGTAGCTGCCGTCCGAGATGACGCCCATCGAGACGTATTGGCCGGCGGCGGTGCCGTTCCACCAGTCGTGCATGTGGTCGCAGGCAGCCTTCGCCGCCGACATGGCGGAGGACATTTTGCGTGCGGCAATCACAGCGGCGCCACGCTTCTGCACGGTCTCGACGAACTTTCCCTGGAGGAAGCTGGCGTCGCCGACAGCGTCCCACACGGCCTTGCTGCTGCCGCCCACGCAGACGGTGGCATTCCTGGGATCGGGGAACTGGGTGGACGAGTGGTTGCCCCAGATGATGACGTTCTTCACGGCACTGATTGGAACGCCCAGTTTGGCGGCGACTTGAGCGGTGGCGCGGTTCTGATCCAGCCGGGTCATGGCGCTGAAGTTCTCGCGCGGGATCGAGGGCGCGTAGTGCGAGCAGACCAGGGCGTTGGTGTTGGCCGGGTTGCCGACCACCAGGACCTTGACGTCCTTGCGGGCGTACTTGTCGAGCGCCTGGCCCTGGACCTTGAAGATCTTTACGTTAGCGGAGAGCAGATCCTTGCGCTCCATGCCCTCCTTGCGTGGCATGGCGCCGACGAGGAAAGCAGCCGAGACATCCTTGAAGCCAACAGCGGGGTCGGTGGTGGGCACAACTTCGCGCAAGAGCGGGAGGGCGCAATCGGCCAACTCCATGACGACGCCCTCGAGCACACCGACCATTGGTGGAATGTCGAGTAAATGCAGGATCAGGGGCTGCTCCTTGCCGAAGACCTCGCCGCGGGCGATCATGTAGAGCAGCGAGTAGGCGATTTGGCCGGCGGCGCCGGTGACAACAACACGAATTGGCTCAGACTGAAAACAATAACACAAACACAATCATTAGATGGTATTTCTTTAGACCGTGGCTATATTTAGACATTGTTTTCAATAGAGGCTCCCCTTTCTTTGCGCTTGTTACGGCCAAGGGCTAATTATGTATTATATACGTCAAGTTCAAAAGAGACTCGAGACGATCGATTTCTAAAGAAACCACTCACATTTTCATTGTTAAGAACAAAAGAGCCGGTTCGGGCGGAAGTGGGTAGTGAGTGGGTCAATTATGATAAAAACCTTTCTTTAAACTTTGTACTCAATTTACTGATTGCATTGGGGACCGAACTTGATAACGGAAAATTCCAATCGAACGAAGGAACAATTTTAGAAACATATGTATGTAAAATATAACAGAGACAATTTGTTCGAGTTATGGTAATCGCTTAATTCAACTTGAAAAATCCACATTCTTATCGCAGTGTATTAAAATATAGATTATTTCGTTGATTAAAGATAGACTGGATTATCTTTTGTTGATTAAAGACAGACTTGAACTTGACTTGAAAGGCGAAATCATTTAATTTCAGAGTTCATTTGAATCAAATTTAATTCAGGAAACTTGTTTAAATTCTTTCAGGAGACTTGTTTAAATTCTATCGGACATTTAAAATAATACATAGTCGAGACAGAAGTGTAATAATAATGAGATGATATTGTATTTTTGATATTGCTAAACAAGTTCATCCACTGAATATTTTGTTTAATCTTCGCAACGAACACAAAATATATTTTATTTTTGTGCTCCGACCAAATTCCATATATTTAGTTGTATTTGCAAAACAAGGTACTAAATAGGAGTGGTAAATTTGCAAAATGATTTACGAGTTATTATCAAGTATTCACCTTGAGGTCGGTCTACGCGAGATATGGACCAACCGGGAATAGTTATTTCCAGATTCAGGTGATTCTACTTGTCATTATGGTATAGGCCGAAAGTGATAGTATTCTGTCTATCTCGAATTCAAGGAGGCATCAGACTCATAAACATCTGAAATTCTATTAGTCCTTCCTATTTAAGCGACGATTATTGTCATCAGAAACTGAGTCCACAGTACACAAGACATATTACATCTTATCCGGCTTTCTTGATGCCCTCCCCCCCGCACGGTACCCATGTGTAAATATACTACAAGCGACCAAAGACCACTTCCTCATGCCGAGAGCGCATAATAATGAAAAACTTTGTCACTACCACGTCGGATATTTTTGAAATTCTTATTTAAGGTAGATTCTAAAATGCGTCAAAGACACGAGCCCCCAATTAAAAAACAAAAAAAGAAAAAGACATAAAAATACTACCAACAAAATGTTTTATAAACATAAGGTCAAATGAAAGTTATTTCTCCATTGGAAACAGTTCTTATGTAAAAATATTATTTTTTTTATCATTTTTGATAGTGAATTTAGAAGGAGGAAGAAAAACTTACCATTTTGTGAAATTTTCTCGTAATTGAACGAATTTAATGGAATCCAATCGAAGAAATGCAAAGTACGATCAAGCAAAGGCCTGCAAAATTCAATTCCAAATTATTAATAAACTAAATGTGGAAACCGGAAAATTTTGTCGACTGTCGTTCGTCGTCGGCCGTCAAAAAAATACCTCGATGCGCACCAACAGCGAAATGAACGACGACTGACTGAGTGAATGCGGGAAGAGAGAGACAGACCAATATAAGGGAAAGAAAGGTAGAGAACGATTAGAGACGAACAACTACTCATGAATCGGACCGAGTACTCGTCGGCTTCACGATCCACAAAGTCGTGGGTGGACGATTGTTTTTTAATGTGATTATTTATTTTTTTTATGTGATGTATTTATTTCTGTATTTTCTTTCGTTTTTTTTATTCTTAGTATTAGTTTTTTATTTCATTCACATGAGTGAAAATAAAACAGGATTTTTTTTTGATTTTCGACTAATATATTTATTTGCTTGCATATGATTTACTTTTGATTTCAAATATATTTTAAAATTCTCTATATTAAATATATATATATATAAATTAACATATTTTATGAATAATATTTCATTAAAAATTATGTTTTATTTTAAAGCATATGCTTGAAAGTAAATGTAATGGACAAGCTTTGCAGTGTTTGGTTTTTCTTTTCGTTTTCAATCAATATTTTAAAGGATGGAAACACAACAACTTATGATAGTAGTAAAGAAACAAAATTAGCACTGAATACATTTGAAAATTATATATGTATGAATGTATTTATATTAATAGTGGTTGTTGTAGTAGTAGCTTAGCTGCTTTCTTAGTTGAAGACATTTTAGTTCGTAGGAGGATCTTAAACTAGGGTGAGAATTAAATTAAGTGATTCTCGCATTTGCTTCTATATAGAAAAAAACAATCCATTAATTTTGGACATTATCGATGTGAATTCACGAATTAAATTGAAGAAATCAAAGTTCAATGAAAACATGTACGGGTTATAATATACCATGTGGATCATGTATTTTGTTCTAAATGTGTTTACTATTTTTTTATTATAATTTCTTGTTAGTGATCCTCTTTATGTTATTATAAATGTTTTTGTTTTTGCATAGAATAAATTTATTGCATTTATAATAAATATCTGTTTTCTTTTGTTGTTTTCTTGAATAAATTAAAAATTATTTACATATTTCATAATAAACATTTTATAATAGAACTTGCTCAATATTTATAATAAACTTGAAGTGCATATTCGGGAGTTTACTGTTTTCGCTTTTCACCAAGGGTTTAAATTTCATTGAAGAAGCACTCTCTCAAAAATAACTTTTTCTTCAACTAATCGTTTTTAACTACATAAGAAATATTTGCTCTTATAAATTAAATATTTTCCGTTTTAATCAATCAATGTTTCTAATATGAAATTTTCTCTGGTATTTTCATCAGATAGATACACATCCTAATTTACATATAAAATTTTGAAAAAAAAATTATAATCCTAAAAATTTGAGAAGAAAACAAATTAATATTAATCACTCTTACAAGTTAACTCTCGTTCGTTCGCTCAATTTTGAAAATTTCCACCAGACAGAACAGAAATGAGAAATGCAAATGAGAAATAAATAAATCTTAATTCAAATGGAATCCTTTCTCTTTAGTCGCAGTCAAAAGACGTTCCTTCATAATCTCCTCGGTTTGATAGTCGGGCAGTTTCAGGTAGTGAACACACGTGTTGACCGATGGATAGCTACCCTCCCCGGCATCCACCTTGCGCACGACTGTGAGGCGTGGATGAAGATTCGCGAGACCGCCGGGAGGCAAACTACTGCAGCCGGTGGTGAATTGCAGGAAGGCCTTTCGCTCGGACCCCGTCATACTCATCAACACGTTGACAAAGCGCAAGAATCCAGGGCTGTAATGAGAATCAGTTATATTATGTTCACTGGAAAAGGACATCATCAATAATACAAACCTATCCTTGGAGTATCCCAATTTGGGTTCGGTGTAATTGATTAAATCATCTCGTGTCCATTGCGGATGTTGTTCACCACAGATCATCATGCGCGCTTCGGCGGGACTAAATGCGGCTAGTTTCTTGAGGGGGAAAACTTGGCAGAAACCACGATGGAAAGCCTCCAGTTGTTTGGCAATGCCATCTTGTATCGAGAAATTGATGAGCAATTCACAATATTCCTCCAGATTGTGTATGGTCACATCCAGATCGGCGCCATTGGGCACTAGCTCAGCATAGGAATAGCCATAAACCACCGAACTGGGCAGGTAGGTGAAGGTCAAGGCCAAATCCTCCAGCTCCACCTCGACGTTGTTCTTTGTGCGCAACTTCAGATTGTTGATTGCTTCGTTCCGTTGCTCAGGGCTCAAGTTGATGTCGGATTCAATTGCTTGCTTGCGTGCGACCAGATCTTGCAGTTCTTTGATGAAGTCGTGGCGAATCGGATCGATTTCGGCGAGATTTTCTTGCGACAGTACACCGTCATACCAGCATGACGAATCGACGTAATCATTGCAAATCAATTTCGAACAACTGTCGGCGAGCTCCGAATCCTCCGACATCATCGAGGAGACCATTAGATCATCGGACGTAGTGGCCGATTGAATCTGATGCACACCGCGCGATAGTACTTTGTTGTGGCAAAGTAGCTGAAGGAACGAATTTGATAAGGGTAAATCGACGAGGCGCATATCCTGCAGGACTTTCGCAATGAAAACTCCCAAAAACCAGAAGTACTTCGAAACTTGTTCGCACAGCTCGGAATCCTGGGGCAAGGGAGCCGGGAAGAGACCAAATTCTCGACGATTGACATAATAGCCGATTGGCTTTCCATTGTCGGATAGGGCGGCTCCGGCATCGGCACTGTCTCGTCGTTGATGCGAGTGCTCGTCGTCACACAACCACATTCCCAAGTCGGCTCGTTGCAATTCAGCCGCGACCAATGCATAGAACTCCAAGGTCGGACCCAACCCGGTGCCTTCTTCGCCCACAAACTCGACCTCCAGCACTGATTTGCGATTGCAATGAACCTTCATCACTTGCATGGCCCACTCGAGAAGATTCTCATTACGCGGCACCTTGACTCGTTCGTGTTTGAGGCGTCCCACACGGAACTCGTGCTGGTCATCGCGGCGTGGACTTAAGCCGGGCATACGTTGGCGCTCCAATGTCACATCACGCTGCGATTGCAAGCAGACTATACTTCGCGATGCTCCAAATGCAGTGCAATTGAAGTACAATTGTCTCGTCTCGAAGGGGAAGAGGAATGGGCAGGTCTGGTTGAGTTCTTCACACCACGACGGCAGCGAGTTGCTGGAGAGAACGAGCGGGTCTTGAATTTGCTGCTGCAATTTATTTGTGATCTTCTTGCTCATGAAAATATCGGTAGAGAGGGCGGTTTCAGTGTTATTCTCGGTGAAATTGTTCTCCTCGTTGTTGTTCTCACGATTGAGTGCATTCAGTTGACTGAGCAACTGGAGAACATCGTCCACAGAGCAGGTGACGTTCTCGGTCGTTGTGAAACCTCCGCGCATCGGTGAATTGGGCGACAAGGTGGACGCACCACTCTTTGATGAAACAACCGGTGTATTGGGACCGTCGTCGTCCATTTCGGCCGAACCGAAGTCTTGGCACGGCGGCACCTCCCGATAGACGATCGTGTATGTGGGCTCCCAAGCCTTGCGGAACTTGTCCGATTTACTGAGCTGCGTGGCTTGCAGCAATTCCTGAACAGCTCTGAATATAGTCCAATCACTGTTGCGCAAATCGACCTCAACGTCGGGAACTCCTCCGATGCCGGGTCCACGAAGAGTTAGTGAGAGCACTGGTTGCTGCACCGGGACATATTCATTGGTGTGAGTAGTCTCAGCGCTGGAGCCAGGCGTGGGAATTTCCAAATCAGACGTCTGATTGACATTTGTGCGACCTGGTCGTGGATCAAAGGCCGGAATCAATGCCGAAAACTGTCTCTTCAACACAAACTCATCATCCCACGATTTCCGCTTGCTTACACCAGCAATGCGATTCTCCAAGGTTTCATCGTCCATGAATGTGAGGAGATTTCGAGACACCATCACTTGTAGCAAGGTATTCTGAAAAAATAAAGACGATAGTAGAGGAGTACCATTCTTTCAAATGATTATATTCTTCAACTTACACCAACTTCTTCGTATTCGTCCTCATTTTCTTCATCGTCGTTATCTTCGTCCATGTCATCGTCATCATCCATGTCGCCGAGCAAGGCTGGAGCACGACAACTTTCCAAAAAGTCCTCTAGAGAAACTTGCTCACTGTCACTTGAGGTCGATGTGAGGCTCATCGTGAGAGCTGGGTTGATGGATGATTGTTGACCGGCATTTGCAGAGTTTCCGGCACCACTTTGGACGTTGGCGGAGTTGCTGTTAGCTGGAAAAAACATACAATTCGATATATTATTTATAGTTTTCGGAAAAACAAATTGCAAATGCTTACCAGCATTGTTTGACGACAGACTGGGGTAACTTTGAGCAGTGCTCAGTAGACCCGAGTGGAAATTACTGGATAATGCCAATTTAACTAAGCTGGTAACAGAATTCGGTCCCCGCGGGAAGAAGGAACCGGTGCCACCAGAGCTCTGATTGTTCCGTTCATTTGAGTTCGTATTGGAGTTCGCCATCTGATTGTTCTGCAAGTTGTTGCCCTGAGAAGTGCGTCGACGAGCCATTGCGGCAAAGGTCTCCAAGAGTCCCGACGGTGTTGACGTCTCCTGCTGCTGTGGTGCCTCCGACACCGATGTCGTGGTGAGATTCGGCACACTCACACTCATCTGATTCGAAACTGAAACATTGGTCGCTGACCCGCTTTCGGTCATAACGGCCGAGTCACTCGATTGGACATTGATCTGAGTCGATTCGGTTCCACCCAATTGCATGGGATCGCCGCTGCAGTCGTTCTTAATGGATCCCGGCGGGTTCGTTGAACTCGGAGCGGCTGCAGCAGATGCGCCACATTCATCACCTAAATGCTTCTCGTCCAGCAACTGCTTTTTGAAATCGCCCAACTCATCGAAAGAACTACCAGTCGACTCCAATTCCGATCTCTCGGAGATCGAAGTGTCGGCAGCCGATGGAGTCACTGAGGAGGAACCTGCAGTTGGTTGTTGTGGATCGCCCTCAGTCTTGGCTGCTGAGATTTTGACGCCAGGAGCCAGAAGACTAGCCGACGGCAGGGAAAGTATATCCGCCGATAGGATGTTATTCGTATTGTTGCGTATCATATCCACGCCATCGCGCATCTTGTCGATCATGTCCATGGCTTCGGACGAGAACTGTGAGACACGTTGGCCCGCCGCATTCGCTCGCAAGTTGACGAGAACACTTTTGCTGATGCTATTCACCGAGTTGTTGGCGTTCATCTTGTTGTTGGCCTCAATGTTTGTCGATTTCGAATCTTCCGTTTGCGACGAGTGTCTGAGTAGGGCTCGTGGAGCATTTCCTGATCCACTACTGCTGCTGCCCGATGTGGTTGAAGTGGCGGCCGCTGCTGCAGCTGCGTATCCAAAAATAGCAGCCAAAGCGTTCTTGCTGCCCGAACCCCCGTCGCTAACACCACTCAGGCTAAGTGCGGGCGTTGTGACATCGTTGAGTGCTAGATTCTCGGTTATTGTAGCCAGATCAGATACGGCTGCATTAGCATTGATCGCTTGCATGGAGTTGTTGATCGCCGAGAGGTCGGAAATGTGCTCTCGATCACGTGATAATGCCGACGATGAGATGGCATGCCCAGAAGCGGAAGCATTACCACAATCCTTCCCCCCCATTTGACTACCGTCTGCATTGGTGCCGCCGCTGGCTCCGGTTCCGGTGCTCAGCATGTCTGATTTTGCCGATGAAAACACATTCTCAGTGATGGCTTCCACAGCCTGTTTCCATGCGATATTATCGGCAGAGACGGCCTGTTCGGACACGGCCACCGAGTTCCGGTTCATCTCCGTTGCCTCGGGAAGTGACGGCGTCGAGCTGGATTTCCGCGAGGTGAGAGCGGTCGAGGAGCTGCCCTTGTCGAACTTCTTAATGGTCGTGTTAGCAGTCAGCGGTGCGACTGAGTTTCCCCCTTCGAAGACGGACAAATTCTCGCAATTGGCCAATTTCAAATCGTATTTGCCCTCAGCACCCATGCGATACGAGTTGCGCACACCATGATCCCACTTCACGTCGATCCAACCGTTGTGGATTTCGCCGGTCACGGTTCCCTCACAGCAGCCATCCTGTTCGTCCCAGCGCCAATCGACGCCACGCACGACACGCGCTCCCGTTGTAATGTGCTTGAGTTGGGCGCGTATCTGACGGCGTTCGCGGCGTGTCTTCGGCTCCGTCTCCTTGGCGCCCTTGCCGATGTCCTCGCACACACTAACGACCCGGCCGTAAATCTCGAAGCCACTCAAGCTGAGATAATGTGTTTGGCCCGATGCATTGCGGCCGTTCTGCTGGATTCGCAAGTGGCGGAAACCTTGATTCTCATCTGGTGCACACATGATGGGCCACGTTGCGGTGCTGCCCGGCTCCACCAAACTCTTGTCGTCACTGTGGGTCACCAGCGTGATCCAGTTGACACCGTCACGCGAGCCTTGCAGCAGCCAATTGCGCAGAGCTGAGCGCCCGTAGCCACGGGCATGACGAAGCGTGTACGCATTAGGCACAATGAACACCCCCAAGTCGATGGCAAACCATGCCTTCTTATTGTCCTTTGTGTGGCAATTGACGGAGATGCTGTCGCGTGAGAGAATATCTTCTAGCTTTCCGTAGGGTAGAGTCTTGCCTTCCGAACTGGTAATCTGAACGAGACCATATTGAGCTGGGTTGACCCATTCGGTTGTTTTGCCATTCGACCCAATGTAGTACATCAGGCCTTCTTCATCGAAATCATACTGATGCTTGAACACCATGCCCTGCTTGTAGTCGCGCAGCTTCTTCAAGTAGAGGAAAGAACTACGCTCCATGTCGTACCACTGTTTGGCGACCATCTTCAACAGATACTTCGCCAATTGACCGACCGTTGCCAGTGGCTCCATTTTTAGAGTGCGACCGGTACGATCGAATAGTGTGGTCTCGCAGGCAGCTCGCTCGAGACGGAAACGCAATCGCTTGGTGAGGATTTGAAGACCATATCCAGTGCCGGGAGCATCGTACATGTAGATCGGTAACTTCTCCGTACTCTCGAGGACAGCTACCAATTTCTGTACCAGAATACCAGCTGTGTTCTTGCTATCTTGCTTCTGCTGTGGTTTTCCATCGAGAATGCACTGCTTGAATATGGCGATTCGTTGTTTCTGCAGTTTATTGAGCTTGTTTCGAGAGAGACCATTGTCCCAGAAGTTCTTCGAGAGCACTGCTACCAGGGCTTGAACCAAGCCCGATGAATGCATTTCATAGGCGCTCACTACACCATCTTCGTGCAGCAACTGGGACAACTCACTGAGAGCATGTCGCAATTTCTCTTGCCAATTATTGTGCGGCGATAGTCGTTGCTCCTCGAGCGCAACTTCGATTAACTTAACGATCGAGGTGAGTTTGGTCACCGCACCACGAGGTACAGCCTGTGCTGCCTTAAAGTACTTGTTGTACAAGTCACGAGCCAAGTTCTTAACTTGTGTCTTCTGTACTTCGGTCTTGGTTTTGATCTTCTTCTTTTTGGTGGTGGACCAACCGGAGGCAAAGTCTGGACCGAGTGAGGTCTCAGCGGTGAATGTGTGTTTGGTGCCACGATTACTCTCGAATATGAAACCGGGCAAATCGTCCTGTAGGATGGTCACTTGGTGGCCTTCAGTATTGTGAATTTGCAATTGATTTGGTTTCTGTGACTGGAGCACCCAGTTTCCTACGACCAAACGGAGAACGCTGACGGTGGGCAAGATGGGCTGGGAAGGGGTTCCGGGACGCACCACGGAACGGGCACGCAGAAGCTTCTCCAGAAATTCACCGCGATTTTCTGTAAGGGAAATAAATTGCAATTCTAAATTTCTATTTGCCAGAGATTGTGATGAGTTCATCAAAATATTTTAGTGGGCGCTTAATCTGCCGTTGTAAAAATTTCCGACAAGAAAGACTTGATTTCGACACTTGAATTAAAGTTGAAACAGACAAAAAAAAATTATAAATCTTGGATCCATTTTAATTTGACGTATAATCTCCTAAAAGTTGAACCAATAACATATATTTGAAATGCTTTTTAATTGGAAAACATATTAAACAAATTACAGAATTATTGAAACATTGATTGATATTGGGTTAGGATAAAACACAACATTCAACATTTAATGTACAGTGATTACAATCAATGATAATTAATCAGAACACCAATTTACAATCCACCAATACACGATTAACTAAGGAAGCATAGTGGATAGTGGACAAGTGTTACCTTAACCCATCGAACTCAGTTCACAGTCACATCCTACGAATCGTTAACTTATGTATTTTTGTAATAAATGAAAGCATTGCAAAGTATAAATATATATTAAGTAAGCAAAAGTAAATGTATTCTTTTGAATATTGAAGTTAGACGACAAAATAAATATAGCATATAGACCGATAATCCAATATAATATAAAATAAAGGTAAATAAAAAAAAAAAAAAAAAACATAAAATACAACAAAACTCTCACCTTCGCTAGCAACAGAATCCATGCCTCGTCCTTTTCCTAGGACATAGAAATATTATGTAGAAAGTTGTTGTTAAAACATAAATTTCAAATGAAAAAAGTATATAAATGTATCGAAAGAATTTAACGATTGAAATATCAAATTAATATGAAATAAATAACATTGTTATCTTGGATGTTTGGTATCCTACATTTAATTCACTGTCTTAATAATAATTAGACATTTTTCATTCGTATTTTGAAACTCAGAATCCAGAAATTTACTGGTATTTAAATTTTATTCTGAACTGCAGAAAGAACTCGTCGTATGGAGATAAAAATACTATGATGACAATTTGCTCTTTCATATTTCTATCCCAGGGGTATGTAAATGTTAGTTGAAATATTAAACAATTATGAATTTTTGTGTATTTATTAACATTTTTGTGTCCAAATATCTATTGAAATTGTTTGACCAGATAATTCGAAACTTTGGTTATACCATGCATACGATTTTAACTTGTAACGCTTTTAACTTTTTTAATTCTATTTTGTAAATCATAAAGGAAAGGCCTTGTCCAATAAATCATATGAAATAACTACCTTATATGTATAACAGTTTAGGAATATACATATTGTGCCCAAATTCATAGAAAAGCTTAGTTCAAAATAAATTGTCTAAATATAAAGGAAAGTGCGTATGTGCAGTTAATAGAAAAATATATTGTATATACATATTGGAATCTAAACCCATTTCCAAATACAAGAAAATATCCGAAATCCTTCGCTACAGAAATACACCAATAAATAAAGGGTATAAACTAGAAGCTACAAATAATCATCAACCATTCACTGTTTAATAATTCTTACCCGAACTGTCATTTCCATTTTCGGGACTTCCGCTAGAATACATTGTGGCCAATTTACCATCGAGTATAAAACGGAACCAGCCATTGGAACCATTCGATAATTCGAGAGCAGCCGAGTCCGACCAGACATAAAGACAATCTCGTCCACGACATATGCTCCACTCTCGCCAGTGATAAGCTTTACCTTGTAGAATCTCTTTGGCATCTTCCATTGTGTCTTCTATAAATTAGAAAACAAATTGTTTAAATTGCAATCAAACAGCGTCTCTTTTAGAATATATTACCTTGTGTTGCAGATTGAGTTGCGGCATTAGAGGTTCCCGGCTCCTCAGTAGCCGTAATCGATCCTGCTGTTACCGTCGTTGTAGTTTGTGGTTTATCGTTTTCATTCTCTGGTCCCATTAAAGCTTGAACTTTAGAGAAAACTCCTAAACGGGCAAATTGATCCAAAAATTCATCTTGTGTCTTTGACATAAGCTCTTCGATTATGATGAGCACCACAAGATGTCCATCATCGTCATCCTGGAAGGCACGATCATTATAGAAGTCAATCAATAAATATATATACATAAACAATTGATCATTCTGTTAGTATACAATATGCTATCCAATACAAAGCAAGAAAATCAAAAACAAAGATTCATCAACATTAACAGTTTACATTTAAAAATATCTTCAACAAAGCACATCTAGTTTGTCACAACTTCCAGATGCAACGGGTCTCTAATCATTATCATACTCTAACAAACAGTATTAGATGGTATATTTAGAATTTGAAATACCAAAAGAATGCTTTAACAACTGAACAGAAACTTATTACTTTATGTTCATACAACATGAGTGATTTCATAAATTTTTTCGGGTTTCAGGCTTTATAATGATTGATATTTGGGTTAATTATATTAAGTTCGAATCATAATGGTCGGTATATTAGGTAGAGATAGTGGAGACAATATCGGAAACAAGCCAACACATAGTAGAACAGAAGAATAATATTGGCCCTGCTACCTTTGGTCTATTGGACGGAGATATAATATAGCGTTGAGTGTTCTCAACGCGTTGCTGTTTTAGGGCTGGAATGCCCGATTCGATGGCAGTTGTTGTCGTTGTAGATTTTCTCAAAAGAGATTGTCTTAATGGCGGTGTTGTTGAACCAACTTCATGTCTGCAAGGTGGCGTACTAAGAGCCGTCGACGTAGAAGTTATGCGGTTTTCACTGATGCTATTATTGGCAGTAGAAGTTGCAAATGGAAGTGGTGGATATGAACCGATTACGGCATTGTTAAAGGAGGGCTTTAACGTTGGCCAACTGTAGCTTATCTATGATACGAAGGTTTGAATTGTAATTATAACAATAATTCATTAAGTATGTACATAGCTACACATGAAACTTTTTGCTTTTGATTTTCAAGTTTTGTGATGAAATATTTTCGAAAGACAAATTCAAAACAATAAGAGCGATTACATAAACTAATTCACGAATTGCATTTTCAGCGTATAATTTTCGTCTAGTGTGTACTTACTTCATTGTCTAAAACGCTAGCAACAACCTCCACCAGCAAAGTGCCCAGACTATGAGATTGGCTGGTGCTTGTTCCATCTTGTTGTGTTTCACAAAGACCCTTTAGCACGGTAGGCTGGGCATATTGTACCATCTTCTTGATCAATCCCAAGCTGGCACGTCTAACACTGCTCAACATTGTGCCTTGGAACGTGCGGCAAAAAACGGGCAAAAACAATTTCAAGTAGACTGGTGCCATTTCTGGATCACCACGTGGCTCTGTGGAACCGGTACCATCTTCGGACCCATCTTTGTTGGCCGAAGCAGCAGCCATCCATTCTCCAGGCGACTGTAAGATAGCGGCCACTTCACGATGCCCATCGTCAGCACGTTCGCGTGCTTTGTCCAAAGGCGTTTTTCCGTCTTCATCACGCAAATCGGGATACGCTCCATATTTCAACAATACCTTCGCTATCCCGGGGCGACCGAAACAAGCCGCATAATGAAGTGAAGAACTGCGTTGACCTTTGTTAACATCTGCACCCTTTTCACACAGGTATTCAACCATCTCGAGTGTGCCAAAAGCAGAGGCCCAATTGAGGAGCGTCTGACCAACATCATCCATGCAGTTCACGTCAATTCCACCCGATTCGATTGCTTCTTGTAGAGCCTCTGTATCCTTCGATCGAATGCAATCAATGAGTTGGCGATGTGTACGTTCGGCACTCGAATCATTGCGACGCACACGTGATTGCAGTTGGCCTTGAGCACCGGCGGCTCCAACGCGACTCAGCGCTTGTCTACCTTCGAAAAGTAGCAGCAGCAACAAATCAGCCAAACGCATACAATCCAAAATGCACCGCTCGTCGCCCTTCAGAGCACGCTCCATGGCATCGGGCAGCTTAGAGCGTAGAATATCGTGCGTTATGGAAGGCGAGCCACGGCAGAGTGTGGACAACAGTGAAATTGTAGTAGAAATCGATTGTGACGAACGCGAAGAATCTGGTGTTTGTGATTTTGCACTTGTGGTCGTGGTGTTTGCAACTGGAGTATTGCCGCTGTCATTTTGGCCAGATGTGGATGGGCCGGAAGACACCGGGGTGCCTCCACCACCACCGACAGCCGAAACTGTGGCGCTACTTGTGTTTGGACCCGCTGCATTACCCAAACGTTTCAGCAATTCGGTGACAAGTCCATATTCAGCCAAAGGAGCTGGGTCCACCCATTTGCGCGTGAAACGATCGGCGACAGATGCAAAACATTTCAAAGCACCATCGGCAACCATCGGATCCTCGTGTTGCAGCAGAGTGCTGAGACTTTCAACACAGTTCTGAATGCACGGCGAATTGGGTTCTACTTTGGTGCAGAGCCGCGACACAACGGCCATTGCAGAGTGCAAAGTGTCCTTGTGCACCTGTGATCCGCAGTCACGGATGAATGACAAAACACAGTTGAGGCCACCGCCATCGAAAACTGCACCAGCTTCGCGAGTACAAATCAACTCGAGCACTTTAATGCATTGCTCGGCCAAGTCGCGAGATGTGCGCGATGACAGATCGGCGACGACCAGACGGTTGCAAATGGCCTTAATGGCACCATCAATGGCCACAATACGACGTGTACACTCAGCTGATACATCCAGATAGTATGTAATGGCTCGCGCAGTAACTTCCAGTACATTTTCGGGAGCCAACTCATCGAGGAAGATTTTGCACAGGGCTGGCAGAAATGTTCGAGGTGGACAGCTATAATTTGAGACAAAAATGAATTTTAATACAATCATTCAAAGGGATAGATATTCTTAAAGAACGCACCTCTCAAAACAGCGATCAACATTGTCTGACATCAGCAGTAACATGCAAAGTTGTTCCAAAGCGATCAACTGCATGTCACGCTCATCGCCCTGGCCCATGGAGAGCCATTCCAAGAGTGTTTCCGGATCAACGTCTCCCATCTGCAATTAGCCAGAGAGGGAAAATACCAATGAAAATTTTAATTTTATGACCGAATTTTGAAATTTCTTTTTGTATATGCATATATGTATAAATATACACAATATATTTTTTTTGTTGTTTTGTTTTTATGACAGAAAACACCTTTCCTATTTGTAGTTGTAAGATCGAACTTAATTTATAGTTTATAGTAGTTATAAACACTGCGAACACAGCAACTTCTCAAGTTCAAGACTTAATGCAAATTTGCCGTTGGAGATATTGCTCGTATTACAAAGTGTATGAATATCTTTTAATGTTAAATATTTCTCTTGTTAAGTATAAACACATTTTAATATACACACATTTTTGTTTCAAAGCATTGACTTATACTGTTGTTATTTGTACCATGTAAATGTTTTTAGCTGCAGAAAGAAGAAAATCAAATAAAATAAAAACAACTCTCCAACCTGTGTTGGCACAGGTTCAAAAATCCAAACATTTGTTTCTTTTTCTGCTTTTCTGTTTACTGCCAAAGTGAACTGATAAGCAAGTCAAATTAAAATATATCGTTGAATGAAGATAAGGAAATCTATGAAAATAAAAGCAACATCCAGAAGACAACAAAGTGGGTCGATCGATCGATGCAAAGTGCACATTTCAAAGCTGACATTTTGAAACTCACGAATCGAATCGAATTGAAATGATTTTCCAATGATTCATATATTGATCGAGTGAGAGCATGACCGAGTGCGTGTATATTAAGTTGTTTTCACTTATTTCTCATTGTGTTACACTAATAAAATAGCACACTTATCTTGAGAAAAGCCTATGCGTCATGCATTTAGTATCATCTTATTCTGGTTAATATTTGAGCAGCACATTCATGAAATAATGCTCATTTGTTATTCATAAAGTGTACTGGGTTTTATAAACTGTAAATCATGTAGAAATACTTTTATTTTCCCCAAAACGAACGAATTTCATGAAGAGATTAAAGATCTTTCTAGATTTGTGTGGAAATAAAAGGTCTTTAACACTTCACTTTGGTTTTTCTTTGTTTTTTGTTTGTTGATATTAAGATATACCATTTACCATTTTTATAAATATTTTCAATTAAAAGAAAAATACGACATTCAACCTCTCGTCATTAAAGTTTATTTTCGTAGCAAGAACAAAGAAGACGACAAGAGAGAAGTGAAGAACCAAATCTCAATATTTTCTGCGCATGCAAATAAGGAAATCTTTAAAGATGACGACTTTTTGCGCAGTAAATTAACATTCGAATTACTCGATATACATGGTATGCGTGCAAAGCTCAGATTAATCATCATGATAATTTCTACGTGTATTTAAATTGTATACGGTCTAGTTTTCTAAAACGTAACGATAGTTTCACCTAAACATTTACTACTGGGAGTAGATCAGTATTTGGTTTGTTCATATTTCTTTACTTAAACAAAAAAACTTTCTTGATTTAAATACATTTTTCATACCTCATCCATTTTTCAAACTGTTTTTATTCGTGATTTTTTGTATTGTGTGTTGTTTCTTTTAGGTTTTTGACTTCGATCACAGAAGAAACACAAATTTACATAATTTATAATTTATGTTACCAATGTTAGTTTTATTTCATTCAACCACATTTCATGCCACACGTTCATCATCACCGTTAACGACATTCGACATTATTATATTTGCGGATTGGCAAATTGCTACTTATAGAGCGTCGTGTACAGTTAATCTTTTCCAATTGGCCCGAACATCGTTACGCGCGATTCGCAAATCATTCCATACTGTATATTTGATGGTTAAATAATAGTTTCCAGACTAAGCAAACGACTAAACGAATGAATTTACGTCAGACCGACCGACCGACAGTTTGAGGCAAAACACAATTCGCTGTTAAACGTTTGTTCATCATCCATTTCAATTCGAAAATCGATTCAGAAACAATTACGACGAGAGCCAAACAACGTATTTATTCCACTTCCATTTCAAAGCTTGAGGCCCGAAACACGAGTTTTGTACTAAATAAATTAGAATTTTCCCTGTGTTGCAGTAGTCAGTAGTCGGGTTTTTATTTAGTCGATTTTCGATTTAGAAACATTGAATATAGACGACGAACGACGGCTGGTTGGTAGGTTGGTTGTGTAGGCGACAAGTATACGAGCAGCAACAACAACAGCAAATATTTCCACACCATCTACAACAATAGTTGAATGTGTATGTGCATGTGTTTTGGGACTTTTGCAATAGCCATGCTTTTCTTTTTCGAAAATAAACATAAGCCCAATACAACTTATGCCACTCTCTCACACCTAGTCTTTTTTTTTAGTCTCTCTCTCCCTCAATGTCTTGTGTAAAAAAAAAGTCTACTCGGTTCAGGTCGAAGAAATTTTCTTTGGACGAACACTAGCTAGAGCTAGCTACAGTGAACCAACTAGAGGAGACTGACTGACTGACTTCCGCCACAGTTTTAGCCACTTGACGTTTCGAATGAGACTGAATATAGTCTGTCTTTGAAATGCTCATCGGTGTGTTGTGTGTTGCACGCTTTAGTTTATTTAATCAGTTTTCCCTCGCTATTTCTTCTTTTTGTTTCTATAACGTGCAGTTGAATTGATTTAAAGCGCACATGCAGCCAGCCATTTATATAAGCTCAGTGCAGAAAACACATTGAATAAAAGGAAAATTGTATATACATAGTTCTAAATTTTATATATTTCGAACGCGATACGATACGAACAAGTAATTATTAATATCATAATTGCTTGGTGAATTCATTAAACACCGAGTCCCAGATAATCTGAGCTACTACCGATTATCTAGATTATCTTGATGCCCTCTGACATTTTCCCTTAAAACTTTTACTATTTGATTATTTTGTCGTGGGTGACTTTAGTTGTTACACACATGCATTTCAATAACAACAGAATAACAGAAGATTTTTTGTATTTTTTCGTTCTGTTTCATCGATTCAATAAAATGTTGTGAGAGGTAAGCGACCCTGTGTTCGTTCGACGCTGATGAGTCTGAAAATGGTGGGTCGATAACATGATTTATCAATAAAATATAAACAAACTTTCAAATTGGTTTGAAGGTCGTTCAATTTTGTTTATAAATACAATATAAACGCTTTACATTACTCGTACATATGGCTTTACATATTCAATTGCTCTCTTTTTCTGCATTTACTCCAGCAGTAACCAGTTTTGTCAAAACTATTCAATTGTTCGACGCAACTGGAGTTCTTTTTAATGACAACTTTATATTTACATATATTGAATATTAATTAAAACCCATAGAAATCACGTGTGTATTTAATCATGGTTCTGCCACAATCTTTTATTTATGTATTCACGTTTATTGGACTATAGTGGAACTTCATCGCTTTACATAGGTCCGATTGGACTGACTGCATAACATAACACACACCTATATACGCATGTGTTTGAACAATAATTTCCACATTTGCTTATTTGCCTAAAGCAATGATAGTAAAGCAACTACTGTTAGGCATTTAACTCCAAATGCATAATGAATTTTTAAAGCTAAACAACGAAAGTTTAAAATATTTTACACAATTTAATTGTTTGGAAATTTTACCATGAATTTAATATAATATTAGAAAAAATAGTCTTACTTTGCGTCAACGTTGAAATGTTTGTTGTTCAGTGTCACTCCGTCTTTAATACACACACGAGATGCGATATAATCGACGGCTTCCAACGGAGTTCGATTCAAATCAGATTAAGAATCAATCTAAAAAGAAACGAGAATACAGAAATCAATAAGATTATGTTGAGTGCTGGAACATGCGTGACGATTTTCCAATAAGAAAAATCACAATAAGAGCCAGGTAAACACGAACTTTGACCGTGATACAATAACACGATACCCTTGTGAAAATAATTCTCTGGACATTACTTCAAGCGAAGGTCATTGCAATGTGTGCATATAATAATGAATCAACGTATACAGTGCATGTAGTATGTATCGAAAGGGTTTGTCAGCCAATATTTTGGAAGAATCAATATGGGAAAAAAATCCAATTTTTAAATAATAAATACCAAGATACTAAATACTCAAGATAAATTTTATAAAAATATCAATATGACAATTTGAATAAGTTGATTTCGCGCGCTTTAATTCTAACTGGGTCAAGGCTAGTGACCAAAGATAGATAAACGAAAACAATAATATAATTCTTTAAAGTTCCCTCCACTTTTAATCGAACTATTTATTTATTATCTCTGATTCTACGAGCAAAACATAAATAAATTCTCAAAACATTCCAGAATATAAACCACGTGCATGGCGATTGATGGAGAAATGGGAACAGAACGTTGTGAAATCGTAAATTCCATTTTGGAAATAGAATTTTCTAAATGGAAAACCAAATAGAAGAGAATCTAAAAAGAAAACAAATAGAATAGAGAATCCAAATAGAAAACAGAATAGAATGAATATATGGGAAGCAAAACTAAAGTGTAATGGAAGATTACAAAATTTCATAAATTATACATTGCTTTTGAGCTTCCAGACACAGGTGCCCAGCTGCTCACTTGTGACTAAAGTGTGAAATTTTCATCCGTCATCCGACGACGATATGGATTGATCGCGAAACAAACACACATATATATTCGTCACCGCAGAGAGATAGTCGACGAGTGAAATAAAGAAGCAATAATAACGAAAACGTTGAAAAATAACAAAGAGGCCCCAAAACCAGAACCTCGTGAAAGGAAGAGGAGAAGATGAGTGAGAGGAGGTAACGGAGCGGAGCGAACTGAAGAAAACCAGGCATCAGAAAGAAGACACCACGGAACAGAAAGTGGAAATGGGCAGCAGACACATATGTGTGGTTGGAAATGAAATGACAAGAGAAGAGCACTGAAAGTCAAATAAACCAGAATGAATGCAAAGTAAATGGTCTGAGCTCGGCCATGGGTCATGGCACACGGTTTGGGTGCCCAAAGGGTGCGCAGGGGCGAACAGAGAGTATTAAATATATAATTTAACATGTCGTCTTTGTGAAATTACAATATAATCGACTTACTGCTTTCTAATTATTGAACATTTTGAGTTTTATTGAATTTTATTCCTTGGAATTCGCTGTTGCCAGCAAATTTAATTTTTTCTTGTTTCACAATCACACACGCAGCGCAATGGATTTTTCTTGCTTGCTTTTCTCACAATCACCACAGCACTTTCCTGGAAAATTCTTCTTTTCCCAATGGTCTATTGCGAAAGAAAATAGCAAATTGAGAGACGCACTTTCGTAATTTGCGTTTTTATCTTCTGTTTTAATGGGATTTCTTTTCAAATTGGGAGAAAATTTTGTGAAATTTCGCAGTTGAAAATTTTTTTCCTTCAACTACGAAAAACGGAACCACAAAAACGACAACCACGACAACGACAAATACGACGACGGCGAACTGCACACCAGGGTTGTCGAAGTCACTTCAATCGCAGTGATTCACTCCACTTTCCACTCCACACAGGGAAGCTACAGAAAAACGTAAACAACAATAAAAGTGTACAAAAGATAACAAAAACTTTTGTCTGCTCGGAGCTGGAAAATTGGACGAACGAAGTCTCCATTTTCCATTCCATTTACAAACGTACTAGAATAGAACGAAACAAATTTCGCTTATTGGCAACACTGTTGAAATTGCCGAAAACAGCAGGGTTACCGTGCATCAGAATACGAAAAATTTTGTGTCGTAGAGTGGCGGAGTGTAAGGTCAAAAGTGAGGTGAAACGGGTGAAACACTTCGATTGAAGTGACTTGGACAACCCTGTAATATTTTGAAATATTTATTGTTTACAAAATGGATTATCGCAATGCGGACCCGGGAGCCGTGCAATTCGGTAATTTTATTAATTACTATAATTTCAATTCGGCAGAAGATCGTCTGAAGTTGTTGCCCACAAATGTTTGGCTACCAGAATTCCCACAGGAACCAGCCACAGATCGACCCTACTTGGTTCTCGATGTCGGATGTAATTCAGGTGTTTTCACCCAACTCCTGTGGAAGTTCTTGCGGGAACACACTGGGAGACGTGTACATGTCTTGGGAATCGACATCGATCCATCGCTGATAAATCGAGCCCGGGAGAGCAATCAACAGATGGACAACGTTTCCTTCGACACCGTGGATGTGATGAATGATTCAGATTTTCCACGTGTCATGGATTTCCTACATAGTCACGAACGCTCCAGATTCGATGCTGTGTGTTGCTTCTCCATAACCATGTGGATTCACCTAAATCACCACGATATCGGCTTGCAGAACTTCCTGCGGAAGTTGGCGGTCATAGCGGATTTATTCGTGGTAGAACCGCAGCCATGGAAGTGCTATCAAACCGCCGAGAGACGAATGAAGAAAGCCGGAGAAGTATTTCCATTGTTTCTGGAACTGAAGTGGAGATCAAACGTAGAGCAAGAGATACAGAATTTCATGGAGAACGATTTGGGCAGAAGAAAAACTTTTGAATGTTGTCCGACGAAATGGAAAAGGAGAATTTGTTTCTACAGGGATAAGAACGAGAGCTAGTACATATAAATATAGTCAGGATTATATTTGACAACTTAATATGGGTGTATTTCGTTTAACGTTTCTCTTAGCTTTCTTTGAAATTTACATTACTTAATACAAAACTAGATGAATTTTAAATATACTCTTACATTTTAAAACAGCGAAATTAAGTTTTAGCGTTCGCGAATTTCCGATTTAGCTACGTATTAGTTTTAAATAATAAACTTCTTCACACATTGTGAATACAATTTGTACATTATATTTTTTTGTTTTGCACACTCGAAATTTGTTCACGTCTTTTCGAAGCATTGTCTTAAACGAATGAATATCTTTTATAGTTCATGTACAATTCGTGAATGCATTTAGACTTGTGTGTGATATATAAGATTACTTATAAGGAGTTTGAGAATTAGTTAACTGCGAAAAGAACATAACTAGTTACTAAGATTTAGGTTTTTGCATTAAAAAAGTAATAATCATCTTCGTCCTGATCGTCATCGACCACGTCCGCCGCAATGGCGCCGGTCTTTATATTTCACCCGGTCACCTCCTCGCCAGCAAAGTCCAACTTGACCACATCCGCAGGCATACAGCCCTCCACGTCCTCCACCTCGTGCTCCTGAGTGTTGATGCGATTCAGTGTCATCATGACATCGGGGCCTGACTTCAGTCCCGGCGTGCCCACTGCAACAGCCCCGGCTGAAGTTACGATCGTTGTTGCATTACTGGGTGCAGCGACTACCACAGTCTGCGGAGTCGTTTGCAATTTCTGCTGCTGAGATTGAATCACGTTGTCACCTGTTACGGGAGCCACAATCGCAGAAGTAGCATTAGAAATTGCTGCTGCAGCGGCCAGGTTCTTTTGTGCCTGCATCTGTTGAAACTGCTGCAAAGTGACGGTAGTCGTTTGAATCTGTTGCTGCTGCTGCAATTGCTGCAGTTGCTGGGGTTGTATGTGCACGATCTGCGGCGTCGTTTGCTGTGGCGTGCTCGTCGATGAGGTTGGTGTTGCACTCGTTTGCTGGATGATAATTTGCTTGGGCGGTGTTTGCAATGATTGTTGATGGTGTTGGTTGAGATGCTGTTGTGTCGTCACGGTCGCCGTTGTCTGTACGGGAAGAATTTGCTGAACATGCTGAATGTGCACCGTTTGATGGGTGGATTGCTGATTTGCGTTATGTTGCTGCGACGGCTGTTGCGACTGAATCAGTTGGGTCTGCGGCACTTGCTGTTGCTGAACTGTTTGCACGACCTGTGCTACCTGTTGGACTGGCACCTGTTTCGCTGGAATACCAGCTTCTTCGAAAGCCTTCTTTTTCAGCGTTTGTCTAATTTGTGAACTGGAAAACAAAAAAAGATTTCAACATTAACTGAGTTGTGGAACGCCATCGATATCCGCTTGTCCTCTCGCTACATCCCCACTAAAAGGCTTTTAGCAACACGACAACGAGAACATCAAGTGGACGACAAGTATGTGAAATACTCAAACTTACACTGTGCGATTTTTAATGCGTAAGCTAATCTTGTTCAGATCGTCGGAGAAGCGCACAATTGACGAGTGCAACATGTCAATTTCTTCATCTGTCCATTTGCTGCAGCATTGTTTGTTTACGAGGATGGACGCAGGAGTCGGCATAGCGAGAGAACAAGAAAATACAAACGTAAGAATTGAATCAAAGGACTCGCATACCAAATATGTTGGTATTTTTTAGTATCTTCTTTAGACTAACAGTGTTTTAGATATTCAAGAGCTTATTGCTGATTGATTCAATTGGAAAACAAGAACTCACCCAGTTGGTGTATCTGAATTCGGATGAAGCTGCATTGTCAGGTCGCCTAAACGACTAAACGCCTGTCCAGCGGCGGTGAAAATTTCACCAACCTGCAATTGAGACAAAGTAGTTCCATTTGTTTAGATTTCAATTTCAAAACAAAACTGAAAATTCGTCTGTCCATCGCATCCGTTTGTGCCCGCCGTCCCGCCGCCCCACGCGCTCCGAACCCTCCACAAACACAACGAATGCGTCCCCGCGATTGGCCAAGGAGTCTGACACTTGCAACGGCGGCGGCGACGACGACGACGTCAGTTGGTTTCCCGCAAAAATTCTAGCACACCAATTTCTACCTCATTTTTCACTCCAGGAGCTTTTCGTAAACTTGCACTTACTTTCGTTGCTGAATTCATAGCAATAATGTGCAAAATTATGAATTTTCAGCAAAATTTTTCAGATTGAAGGCGGTTTTGCACGGTTGTCAAATGGAGAATGGAAAAGAAGCGATTGACCGCCACCAGGGTTGCAGCAGTCACCTCAATCGAAGTGTTTCACTCCACTTGATCAGAACACTATGATAGTACACTTTTTTTGGAAATCATAATTTTTTGTGGTAATTAGTGAATTGTTTTTTTTTTATTTATCATATATTTATTTACAATTTTTGTTAATTGGAACAATAAAATGTAAAAACATTTTAATTGCTCAGTAAAAATGTTTATAACATTTTATCACTTCTTAACATTTCGCTCAAAAATTTGGAGGCGGCATCCCTGACCGCCTCTATGACGTTGACAGAATATTTGACGTTTTCTATGTTTGGGATATTCCCATGCTTGGTCGCAGGGGGGCAGATGGGACATTTTATGAAAAACTTCCCAAATGATTTGTTCGTCTGTAAAGAGACAAGCAAAGGTTTGTGTCCCAGATATGTTGTCTGAGGTGTGTAGCTTGACTTATTGTAAACCAAGATGGTTTTCTTCGAAACCTAAAAAACTATGAGTAACCACTAACCGATTTAGTGGTTATTCCTAAATTACTATTTTTTGGTTTAGTGTGAACCGGAAGAGAAAACAACGTTCTGTTTGTAGCAACAAGTTTATTGATTTTTTTGTTCGGTTTTCTATTTTATTTCCAGTGAATAATTCCATTTTATTGATCGCTCCATGTTGTATAATTAACTTAATTAATTATAATTAATCAACTACATGTTACGATTTCATATTTTATATACCTTTTACAATAATCATTTATGGAAAACCATATTTCTGTGATTCATTTTTGCTTCTTACATGGATTTTCTTCCTGTTTTTCCTTCTTATTCTTCTTCCTCGCACTTAAACTTAAACTAATAAACTATTTTAATTTTTTTTTATTATCCAAATATTTTTTTATGCAAATAATTTCATAAATATGTCAAAATTTTGGAATTTGCATTAAAAATAAGTATTTTCCATAAGTTCGTAATTTTACATATAATTTTATAATAAATTTGGAAAGTTCCAAAAATTTTGAATAGGGTAGAATTTGTATTATGTTTTTCCATTACTTGTTTACTTTTATTTAAGGTTTTATATAAATTTAAATATTTAAAAATACGCCACAAATTTATCAGACTTTAAATTTTTAACTAAACTTGTTCGAGAAAAAGAATAAAAAACATTTTTCATTTTGTTTCTTTTCTGAAACTATAATGGAATTGCTGTTTTTTTGTTTTTTTATAATTATTCAATAAGAATTCATTTTAAAATGATCGTTCCTTCACTATTTATTTTTATTTAATATTATTTATTGAACTAAAATGTCGTTCACTACTAAAAACGGATGTTGTTTTTGTTTAAAGTTGTTGTGAAACAATAAAGAATATTTAATATATATTTTTATTTCTCATAATAATCACAGTTTTTATTCCATTTTACATTTTTCTATTTGTTTAACGTTTTTTATGTTTTGTTTGTTTGTTTGTTTGTTGAAAATTGAATGTGTTTGAAATGAATTAGAAACAAAAACTCACCACATGTACACCTAATTCTGTTTTTACACGTTAGATTGGTTACAGAAAAAATACAGTGTAAAAAAAATCATATAAAAAAAACCTTGTAAATCCAGATAATTTCCTCGTGTGTGTTTTTATTAATTTGTGTTATTTTGAAAATATTAAATTTTGATTTTCAAACCGTGTTAAATCAAACCCGTGTAAAAGAAGACTGAGTAAAACCAGAATTAGGTGCACTTCAAAAAAATCATCTCTTCGGTTTCAAGCAAACTTCACGAACTTTCTGTTATTTCTCAAAAATGTAATTGTTGCATTTTTTGCCATGCTTTTAATATAAAATCTATGCTGATTAAAATTTTACGTACATCAAGTATTTGTTCAGACCGAAACATTTGTTTTTAGATTAATTTCTCTATTATGCTGCGTTTGTTTTTTTGTAAAATCCTATTTTACAATTGCGATTTACAACTATTTCCTGAGAAGTTCAGTTTCGTTTGATATTTCCATCCTAAACGATTATTTATTTCACCGGGGAATTTCAAGTGGAAAATTGGGTGTAAAGGATTTAATATTAAATCTGTGAGTCTTTGTTCGCCCTGAGATTGCGATTTTAATTCCTATTATTTGTTCGGAGTTTTCAAATTTTTCGTTTTAATTTCTTATTAATTAATTTTTCACTTTACTTCGCAGTTCAGAACATTTCAAGTGTTTAAATGTGTAACTCAAGTGTTTCGAAGACGGAAGAGAAATGATTAAAAAAATCATTATTTTTCAAAAAAAAAATATATATATTTAATAAAATAAAATTTCAAACAAAATAAAAATATTAAAAAAAAAAATGTATTTTCAAAAAAAAAAAAATATAATAATTTAAAGATTTTCTTCATCGATTTTAATTTTTAACTTATTTGCCTAAACAATTAATTTTCATTAAGTTGTGCATTTCCAAAACGCATTTTTTTTTTTTGTTAATTTTAACTTTGCCAAAAAATTTGTACAAATTACGTTTCATCCCATAATTTTCAATAATTTTATAAATTTTGTTCTTTTCTCGTAGAATACCGAAAAAAATACACCTGAAATTTTGTACTAGTTTCCAAAAAGTTTTTGTCGATGAAAAAATTTTTAACTAAAAAATTATCATCACCAAAAAAAGAACCAAACATGAAACTCTAACGATTTAATTTGTACTTCAATTCTCTGATCTGTTGTTTTTTGTTACTTTGACGCTTTAATCTCTGTGGATTTCTGCAACTTGATTTACACATTTACCTCTAGGACTAATTTATCATTATTGAGAAATACATTTAGATACAAACATACTGAATTCCAACACCGATAAAAATATGTATTTCTAGGTCTAGAATTAAGCTTAATTTACCACATTATTATTTCCGTTAATATCTCGTCGACCATTCGTCCAAGAATTTCAAATTCCAAATCATTCTGTTCTGAACTGTTTGAAAGGTTTGAGAGGCCGAAAATTTTGGATTTTCTTATTTAACATTCAAGTTTTCATTAATTTTATCATTTCATTATATTTATCATTTATTTACACTTATCATTAGGTTTTGGTATACGTATCTTTGTTGTCAGGGGTAATTTTTGGTAAAAACTAAGGTAAATATTTCAAATTTGAAACAGAAATTGCGAGTGTAGAAAGTGTGTTAAGAAATAAAAATATTGAATATGCATTTTTACTTAGAAACATAAATAAATAATATGGCATAAAATAAAAATAAGAAAAAAATAGAAAAAATCAGTTGTTTTGAATTTGTTTTATTTCCAATTTATTTCATCAATTAATCGACGAGAATCGCTTAAACAAAAAATTTATATTTTAAATTAAAATTAATAAAAACTAAATTATTAAAATAATAAACTTTGCATAATTTTTTCACGTAATTAAATTTTTATTGTTCACTTTGTTCACTAAACTAAAAAGTGTATAAATGTTGTTGTTGTTGTTGAATAATTATATACCATGTGTGTGTGTATATATATAAATATATATGTTTATATATACTTGTTTATAGTTATTTAAAATAACTAAAATTTTGGGTTTAGCGAAAAAAACATAACTAACGGTTGTGTTTGTGTGATTTTGTGTGTTTTCTTTTTCTTTGTTTTTCATATCTTTATCAATAAAAATATTGTACATAGAACTATTTCTATTCAAATATTATCTATTATTCCATATAAATGTTAATAACTATTTAATTTTATTCTCTTCATTTTAAAAACTATTGAACCTGAGTGATTTTTTGCACACGTGACTAGTTTTGAGTTTTATAACTTTGTTTTTTAATTTCTCTTCTATATTGTGAAATTCTCTTTCTGTATGTATTTGTATTAAATGTTGCTTGCTTGCTTGCTTGCTTGCTTGTGTGTGTGTTTGTAATTGTAAATCAAACTTGAGTCTATTGGGAAATGTATGAATTTGGCATATGTATGTATGGGTGTCTCTGTGTTTGATTGTGTTAGTGTGGAGTGGGCAAAACCGAGGTCGGGATCTTTCGAAAAGAAAATAAATGCAGTTTCCATTCCAATTGGAATTAGCTATTGGTTTGTTTGTGTTGGTTTTTGTCGTTTCCAATAAGTACGAAATCTACTTATACACTGTAAAAGATGTATGTGTGTGTGTTTTATTCATTTTAAAATTTTGTTTTATTGTTATTACTTTAAATCTCACTTAAATTAATAATTAATTAACATATTCTTAAAAAAAGAACTAACAAAAATTTTTAACAAAAATAAGAATTTTATTTAAGCTTCGATTTCAAGAGTTTTTAATTATTTTCCGTTTTGTTGTTGTTGTTGGTTTACAATTTCAGGAGCTGTTGTTTTTGTACGATTTTTATTTATTTTTTAATCATTTTTTTTTATTGTTTCTGATTCTTCTTTGCTTAATTTTTAACTAAAATTAAATATAACAGTTTTTTAAGTTTTAATATAAATTTACAACAAATCTTTTTCACAATTAATTTTAAACGAAATTAAATACAATTTTACACAAATTCTACATTTAAATTAAAACTATATTTCATTTTTAAAAATCAATCATTAATAGGAAAATAAAGTTTGTGTTTTCGAAACGAACAAAATTTTGAAAAAATATTAAGTGTTAAATTTAATAGAAAAAAAAACATATTTATAAGTTTTACAAAAAATGCTATCGCGTGCTTCTTCTTCTTCGTTCTTTACTTCCTCTACTTTTTTTTCTGAATATAAATGCAAAATGGCGACATTTTTTCTCAATTTAGATTTTACAATAGTTCGTAAATTTAGTGTTTATTTTGTGGTTGTTCTTGTTGTTGTTGTTTTTACAAAGAAATTATTTTTCGCCGATTTTCTTGGCTCTTTTCTCCTCATCGCTTTCGCATGTTTTTCTGTTCTTTTTTTTTACACATAACGTTTACATTTAAAATTTTGCATTGAGTCCTAAATGTAATTTATTTTAATGTTATTACATATATATTTATAGATATTTTACGAATACATTTTATGCCTAAAGTTTATATATGTATATATTTTGTTATAAATTTAGATTTTCGAAATTTCGCATATTTCTCAAAATTTTCAACCAAAAGTTTTATATTTTTTTTATGTTTTTTGCCTTCTCAAAGTTTCACGGACAATGGTTTTTTTTTGGATTTCTTGGAATTTTCCACCCTGTGGAAACGTGTCTGTGAAAGAATCACCAAAGGGTTTTTGGCCGAGAACAGATTTATTCATATTCATATAATTCCGCTCCCGAGATTTCTTTCCCCAGCATATTTCGCTCCCAGTTTCCACTCCTCGCCCCATCTGTCGTTAATTTCCCACCAATATTTTAAGTATTTTTAATGCTTAAATAATTTCTTTGTATTTTCCCCTCGATCAGCGCGGTCTTTGCCTCTGGACCGCGTCCTTCGCTTTTGGCCATGGTCGAGACTCTGCTGATGTGGGGTGTTTTTTTTCTTTATCCCAACTACAAAATGTACGGCCTAGAAGATTGTTTTATTATTTAATTTGGATTTGACCCCTTGCGGTTAGCTGTGATGGTTTTCTAAAATTTTTGTCGTTTTTAGCAAAGTTCAATTTTGAAAAATATTTACAAAAACCTATCTAAAAACACACGTCGTCTTTCAAACACGTTGTTTTCGGTTTTTCGCCCTCGTTCTCTTTCTCTTCATCATATTCTCTTTTAGCTTTAGCTTTCTGCTCTTTTTGTGCACTCTCGTACTTTTGCTTCATTATGCTTAGTTTTTTTTTTGGTCTTAAATTTAGATTAATTTTAAAATTTTGAAAATCTTCGAAATTACATTCCTTATTTTTTTATTTTACGTTCTTTTTTTAAACTTTCTTCAAAATCATTTCATTACCAAATTTTGAGTTATTTTCGAAACTTTTATTTTCTTTCACTTTAGCTTGCTTTTCGCCTTATCATCATCATCATCATGTTATATATTTTTACATAAGTTTTTTGTAAATATTCTAGTTAGCCTAAAAAGAGTACGATTATTATTTATTATGTATTTCCAAACATGTTTTCCTTTTGTTTTTAGTCTAAATTGTATTTTTGTTATATCCTTTAATTTTAGTGCTTAATTTCGTAGGGTTTTCCTCCTTGTTAAGATTTTTGAAAAATGTTTATGCCTAAGTTTTACGCTGTTTTTATGCTTTTTTACCAACTGTTATTTACATGTGACCTTTCGGTTTTTTCCCTTCATTTAATTTTGCTTCCTCAACTATTGTTGTAGTGGTTTTTAATAGTTTTGTTTAGTTAGTTAGTTAGTTGTTGTTGTCACCATTTTACTCCCATGCCTTCTCGCTCGCACGGCAAGCTTGCTCTTTCCTCTCTCTCTCTCTCTCTCTCTGACTGTCTCTTTCTTGTATTTGAAAACGAAAAGAATTAAAACGGAAAAAAACTAAAAACTTTTTTTATTTTCTCCGAGATCAAATCTCGATGGCGATTACACTATGTAATTGGTTTTTATTATTAGTATTTATTATTATTAATATTATCAATAAGAAAACAAAAACAATGGAGGGCTCCACACACGTGATATGTGCGTCTCTTTCTATTGTCTATTGAGGTAGTTGCGTTTCTATTGCAGTTCTTGTCTTTTGTTCTCGACTATTTTCTGGTAATATCCGGTTCCGGTTCCTATTCAGTTTCACTTTTTTCTTTACCAACAGAATAGAATCCAATAAAAAAGTTAAAAAAAAAAAAAAATAATGGAAAACACTTGACGAAAATAGTGGGAAAAAATCAAACGAGGGTTTGAAATAAAATCTAACAAAATCAGCATTCAAAATATATTTATATAAAGTCATACGTATAAGTTGCATAGATATATATTGTATATGTATGTGTATATTAATCAATCGTCAAGATCTGAGGTATATGAGTTCCTTTTTGCATGTCTCTACGTTTCTATGTATGTGTTAATCTTCTTCTTCATCATCTTCTTTGTTTATGTTAAAAAACTAAAAATCTACCAACTAAACTACTAAATATTATTTAACAAAGCTCTGCTAAGCGTTAAAATAGATATATTTATGTATATATAATATTCACAATACAAGTAAAATAATAAAAAAAAAAATAATAATAATAAATGTATATATATATGTGTATGTAAGTGTGTGTGTGTGGGAGGGAGCTGACATTTCACGTGCAGACACCGAGAGAAAAACAATCGACGATCAACATTTTCGACCTCGCATGACGTATTTTTAAAATTAATGTAATTCAGACTCCTTGGCACGAAATACGTGGTCGAAAATGCTGATCCCATTGCTGTCTATTGTAAATTGCTAGTGGAACAAGCAGGATAATTGCTGATTATTAGAAATTTAAGAAATTTAAAGATTAATTAAATTAATCAAATTAAAAGAAATTTTGTTATGGTTGTTGTTTTTGAATTCTGCACAAATGCAACTCATCAAATAAGGTATTTTTAAAAAGGAACAAAACAAAATAAAATTGAATTTAAAAAGAAGGAAAAACTAAATTCAAGAAGCTTCGACTGAATATTTGCCTTAGTTATATTTGCATATTGTTGTTGTTTTCTTGATTTGCAACGATTTTGTATTGATTTAATTTTAACTGGAAAATTGTAAAAATATTTCAATTGTTTTTGAAATAATTAATTCGAGTTGAATTTCGGGTTTATACTCTAAAAATTTTTAATTTGACGGACGAGAGAAAATCGTACAAGTTATTAATTTTTTATTATTGCATTGTGGAAAATTAAAGTTAAAACACTGATCACAGAACTGGGTTAACGTAAATCTATGTTTGTATGTAGTGTGTGTGTGTGTGTGTTTGTGTAAATGTGTTTTAATGTTCAAACAAAAGCTCAGATAGTTTCGTTTAAAACAAATTCAGTTTTCGCATTTTACTATTTTGTTGCATTTTTCTTGCTTTTCGTCCAGTTTTTTCTTTTCTCGGACTTTCTCTTATTTCTTTCGTTTTTTATTTATTACTTATATTGTTTTATTTACAAGCAATATTTGACTTGTTTTTGTATCACCCTGTATTTTATTTTAGTGCTTTCTTTATATTTAAACTATTTTCTCACGTATTTTTGTTTTTCTCTTTTGCTACATAAATATTTCGACAAAAAACAAAAATCAAAAAAAGTGCATTCGGCTATTTTCATTATTTCCATCCATCTCTCCCATTTATACTTTTTCATTAAATTCCAATTCGTATTATTTGCAATTCATTCCATAGATTTGATGAAATGCATTTTAAAGGCGTTTGAATTCACAGAGAAACTAAACATTTGTCGAGTTCATCATATTTTTGTTAATCGTTCTCAATTAATTACAATATAAATGTATATTCAATAAAAGTGTAAAATCAGTTTCTATATATCAGTTTCAAATATGTTAAATATATATTTATTTATTTACTTATTACTCATGCAACTAGTAATAATTCATTAGAGTTTCTTTCTGTACAAAGTTTCGTGTTAAGAAATCATTTATTTATTTATTGCTTGAGTTGATCATCTTGTAATTTAATATTTTCATAACTTGTTATTCATTATTTAATTTATTATTGTTGAAAATAAACGATTTTAAATAGCAAACATAAATTGAAATAAATGGAAAATAAAAAAAAAAACGCCTTCAGCCGAAAATGCAATTTTGAATTTTGTCGTTATTTTAGTTTTTTTTTTTTGTGTGATTTTGTGATTGAATAAAATTGTTTGAAAATCAAAAACGAAAAGAAATGAAAAAACCTGAACTAGAAAAATGTTTTCCAAAAGCGGTGCCCGAAATGTTTTTTTTTTGTTCTTTTATCATTTAAAATACTGGTAAATGAAAACGAAAACTTTGTATTTTTACTTTGTATTGTTGTTGTTTGTTCGAACTAAAGGAGGAACGTTTTTGAATGGTTTAGTTTTAGTTTCAGTTTCAGTTGTTTTCTGACTCTTGTCTATGTTTCATCTATTTTTCATTTTTCATATAATTATTGCTTTATTTAGTATTTTAGCTTAATAAAAATTTAACTATATATTTTATTAGGCACCCGATTTACCAATTGTTGTAATGAAAACGAAAACAACAAAATATGGTCTATGGTGAATTTGGATGGTCTCGAAAGAGGTTCGAGGTTCTAAACGAAGAGATTTGAATTTTGAATTGGTCGAAATGTGGGGGGAGGGGGGAGGAGGACGTTTGAGAAGAAGTGCGTGACGTCATCATCAAAAGCGCAAACGAGAAATTAAAGTATATATATATTTATTTACAGGATTTGCGCTTGAGCTGCTCTCCCGATGTGTTCTCGAAATGAAAACTCCAAACTCTGGGCTCATTTCATTTCATCTTTTGCTGTCTATTTTCTATCGATTTATTAGTTAATGAATTTTATATTATTAATTCAAGTTGCAGGTACTCGCGGTTCACTATTTAAACTATTGTTTAGCTTATTAAATGTTCTTTAAATATGTTTAAATTCATTAATAATGACACTTGTGGTGGTTTCTTATATTCTTTTGTTTGTTTCTTTGTTTTTCTGTCTGTCTGTCTGTTGGCTGTTGCAGGAAGGAAGAAAGATTCCTTGTGTACAACTAAATATGGCTCAAAGTATTCCGGTATAAAATTCCAGTTAAAATGGCGCACACGTCTATGGAGCTAGGATCAGTTATCTTCTATTGCTTAATATGTTGGCTTCGTTAAAAAATGATCTATCTTTCTATATACTGCAGTCGTTTCTGACTTTATTTACTATTTCTCTTGTTGTACTTTACTTGTGTAGATTGGTTTGTATAGGAAAAATATTGCCTACTATTATTATTATTCTTCTATTTGTTGTGGAAGGTACGAATTGCGTTGAACGAAGAGAACGGATAAAGTTCTACTTCAGCTCTATTTCACTATTGTTTGCATGAACTAAAAAATACTTGCATTAATTGGAAGAGAGTTAATATTAATAACTATTGCTGTTGTGTTATTGTTGTTGTTGTAGAGAAACCAGTCAAAAACGTTCAAACAGGGTTCAGTTCAATTGAATTCTGTACAAAGATCTGTGCAAATTGTATGAATTGTACATTGGTATTCATTCCAGAAATTAAAGTCTATATATTTCTACATATATGTATATATCTGCTATATATAGCCAACTGTAGCATTGTGAGTTTGATCGCACCCTTCAAGGAGAAAGGTCGCATTCAACTCGACGATGCTATAACTTGAAGTTTACTTGTTTGTGTTTGCTGTTAACATTTAAAAACTTCTCTCAAACAATTGCAACTGTTGTAGAGTTAATAAAAATTGTTGTAATTGTTTAGCACCCTGAAAACGATTTTTCAGTCGGATTTGTTACCATTTATTATTATTATATATAGTTGTAAGTTATTTGTTTGTTTGTTTCAAACAAACATTAGCAATAATAATGATAATAGAGCTTTAAATGCAACAGTAAACAAATTAATAAAATTATAGATTCGTTTGCAATCTTTTAAG
This sequence comes from Coelopa frigida, assembly GCA_017309665.1. NCBI lineage: Eukaryota > Metazoa > Arthropoda > Insecta > Diptera > Coelopidae > Coelopa > Coelopa frigida. The sequence continues at coordinate 3,643,695 of CM029565.1, read as the reverse complement.
GTAACAGAAAAATCATTTCAAATCAAACAAAAAATTCATGCTATGTTTTGTTATTTGTTTAAATTGTTAGTTAGTTAATTAATAAATAGTTTATTTTCTCTCTTCAATATCCTCCCGTTCTTCTTCTTCTTCTATTTCCATTTCTCTTCTATTCAATTCAAATCTTGCTTTTTCTCTTGTCATCATCAACTCCCTTTCATTTTTAACTATTGCAATTTCTACGCACTAGGTTTTTAGGCGTTTAGAACTCATGCTTTTTACAAATATTGGCTAAGAACCTTCTCTATGAGGTTGTGTTTTTTGAGAGCCTTTTCAATGTTTCACTCTTTAAAATAGGCTGCTTCTTGCTTTATCGCTTTCTTCGGCTTCTTTTCATTTCGAAAATGGTAACAAAATTTCATTTTGCCTCCGTATATAATATAGATTTATATATATAATATATATATATGGATGTACATTGTACACATATACATATATATGGGTTAGACTTCCGAGCAACAACGGTTGCAACAGTAGTTGTAAGAGCGCGGGTGCGAGGGAGAATTTCCCGCCGCCCCGCCGTTGGCCAAAGGATCGGGTCCTGGGTGTAGAACCTACCTTTTTCCAAAACTCTTAATGAGTGCGCGTAAACGAAAATGTATTTATTTATTGTGTTGTTGTAGTTGTTGTTGGCACAGACGAGGACTCCGCATCTGTGTCCATTTGTACCGGTGGGTGGCGTTGTTCATCAGCATCATCTCTATCAGCACTTTCATCAGCATCCTTGTGTTCATCATCATCAGCATTATCTCCATTAGCAGCATTTTCATCAGCAACATTCTCCTCCTTGGTTTCCATGGGCTCTGGCGACACCAGGTTCAACGTTTCCAGTGGTGGGCTCGAAGCACTTCCGGTCGCTTCTTCCGCCGCCGAAGTCGTCTTCGCCGGCGTCGTTTCGTCCGCTGTTGCCGTCGTCGTGGCCGTCGAGACCTCGGCCGACGTCGACTCCGCTTCGATTTCGGCCGATGTTTCCGCCGTCATCTCCGCGGAGGTGTCCAGCGAGCCCGTGGTCGTGGTGTCCGTCGTCTCCAGCGGCTCCTCCGTGGTGTCCATCGCCTCCTGTTGCTCCGACGTTGCTGCTTCCGCCTCTGTCGTCGGCGTCTCCTGCTCCTCCAGTTGCTGCTTCTTCTCAAATGCTGATGCTGCTGTCGTCGATTCTGCTGTTGTTGATGTTGCTGTATTGATTGCTGATTCCAATGCTGTCGTCGTGCTGCTGTTGTTGCTGCTGCTGCTGGTGGTGGTTTGCGCTGCTACCATGACTGTCGCCGCGGCTGCGTCGCGTCGCTGCATGCACTTCTCCAACGCCATTTTCAATGATTTTCGTTTACGTAGCTTCGCCGCCTCGGCCTTCTGCGCACTCATCACTACTGCTGCCGCCGCTGTTGCGGCCGCATCCTATTGTGAATGATTCGCGGCCGCCGCCGCCGCTGCAGCTGCGGCCACCGCCGAGGCGGGCGCAATCGTGCTCGAGGCACCGATGCCGATCTCCTGCTTGTGCTCGCGTGCGATGTGTCGCCGCACGGTGTTGTTGCGCGTGAAGGTGCGCGAGCAGAAGGGGCAGGGCACCCGGATGCCCTGGTGCCGCTGCCGGATGTGGGCGCGCAGATTTGTCTCGTAGCCGTACAGGCGATCGCAGTACAGGCACTTGAGTTTCTTGCCTATCGCAACGGAAATAAGAAATTAAACAATTCCCCATTAGAGCTGTGTTCCAAATGTCAAAATTAATCAGTGTTCAAACTCACCATCTGCGGTGTTCACCATGCCGCTGTTCTTGTTGTTCAACTTGGTCGCATTCCAGACGTTCAGCATGTCGGCGGGGGCGATCGAGGCGGCCAGACCGCCGGGGAGGCCGCCCTCGGCGTTCTTCAGATTCTCGAGCAGCGCGGTCGGGGTGGTCGGCGAGGTGTTCGACGTCGGCGGCGGCGGTGGTGAGTAGCTGGAGTTCTCCATTTTCACCCGCAGATCCTCGGCGCCGTTCTGTTCGTATGGTGGTGGTGGGAAAACAAAAACAAATCGTGGTGAATTGAAGAAGTCCATTTTAATTTCTCAACGAGAAGCAGAAGAAGAAGCAGCAGTAGTGAAGGAGGAGAAAGTTTTGCGTTCAAGGTAACGAGTAATTTCACTAACTAACTAGTAATTCAATAATAAACGAGTAATCTATCATATGATAAATTATAATTCTTTTCTAATTATTTATCATCATTCATTTAATCTTTCATTATCAATTCTAATTATTTATCATACGATCAATTTTAATTATTTTCCCCAATTGGTAGAAAGTGTAAAATAAAGCGACAGGTGTGGTGAAAATCGTTGGAAAACTTAACACTTGGAAAATACCTCAAACGCAAAACTTTTCGTGGTGCTTTCGCAGCACTCGCTTACGTCAATTGATTCGTCGTGCTCGTCCCGATCGTCGTCGTTAGCCTCGTTCGTGCTGCCATTATTCCGTTCCGTCTTCACCGTGCGATCCAGGCTGGAGGCCGTGTTCCCATTGCCGCCGGCCGTGGTGCTCGGGCTGTGGTTCTCATAGCGACTGCGAAAGAGAATCGTTTGCATTAAAATCAAATCCAATTGATAGATGACAGGCGAACTCACCTCGACTGTGGCGACGCTCGCTCCGACTGCATCGTGTCCGCTTCGGTGGGCGCCGTCGAGGACGCGCTCGACGAGGGTCGGTGGTAGGGCGGTTTGCTGATGGGGCTGGCGCAGTCCGACGACGAGTTTTTGGAGCCGTCGCGCAGGACGCTGCCGCGCACCTCCTGCTCGGCGTAGGGGCTGCGGAGGGCGCGCTTGCGGAGCGGTTCGAACGACATCGGCCGATACATCGGCGGCACGTACGACATGCTGCCGAGGCTCGAGCTGCTCGGGTGCATCAGCGAATCGCATTCCTGTTTCATGCTGCTGCTGCTGCCGCCGCTGCCCATGCCGCTGCCGACGCCGCCGCAACCGCTGGCCGAGGCGACGCCCAGATGGTGGGCGCTCACGACGCCGATGGTGCCTGTGCCATTGTTGTTGTTGTTGTTGCCGAGTCCATTGTTGTTGTTGTTGCCCATGCCGATGCCGCTGCCCGTGATGATGTTGCCGCCGTTGCCGCTGCTGTTGATGCCGCCGAGGCTGCTGCCGCCGCCGCCGCGATCGCTGCCGCCACCGGAACCGGAAATTCCGCCGGCGCCGATGATGCCACCCGGGCCGCCCATCCCGCTGCCGCCGCCGCTCAGGCTGTTGCGGATGCTGCGACGGCCGGTCGGGGAGTCGAGCAGCGGCGACGATTCGATGTGTTGTTGCGCCTGCTGCGCAGCCAGGCGTCCGGTCTCCGTGGACAGACCTTTGACCTAAAATATGGATATAGAATATGGATTAAATCTCGATGGAATACACCAGCAGGATTATCAAAACTCACCTGAAGGTTTTCTGCCGACTTCAGAAAACTATTGAGAGCCTCTTGCGACACATGCACCTCGCCCTTGTACATGAATTCGAGCAGTGCTGCCATATTGTCCGACGACGTTGCCTCCAGTATGACGACGCATTGGCCATTTGTGGGCGTGGTCTCGAAGAGATCTGCGAACTTCTTCGAGCAGGCAGCCAGAATGAGTTTGTGCGCCTTGAATACTGTGCCTAAAATAAATGAAAAGAGAGAAGGAGAATTATTTACAATCATCAAGAATCATTCGAAGGAATCACGTTGTCAACGATGGATGGCCGAGGAATTTTGGCAAATTGCGCCAACATCAGAAGAACAAAATCATGGCAACTGATTTATAGAAACAAAATGATGGCAACAAAATCAGGGCAATAAAATTATTACAACAAAAACATGCCGAACACAAGGCGAACAAAACAAAAATAACGGAAAAATATTTTCCCCCATCCCTTTCGTCTTTCGTCCTCCCCCCCACTTCACCCGGCTTTTGTATTCCAGCGAGTGACACGAAAAAGACGAAGAAGATGGTGAAGAAGAAGCGACGAAGCAAAGACCTTGAACCCATAAAATCATGTCAAAGACGGAAAAAAAATAAGGAGCAAAAAGTGGGAGGAGGAGGAGGGTGGGAGGAGGAGGTAGCAGGAAGAGAATGAGAAGAATGAGGTGGGAGGATGAGAAAAAGGTGACAGGAGGAAGAGTTTGTGGGTTGGAAACGAGGAAATCATCTTGATCTTGAGAACAATGATAACAATAACAACAACTGGTTGCTACGCCACCTGCCACCAAACACCAGGCCAACACACACACATACATCTCACACAGAGAGACTTCAAGAGAAGAAGAGAAGTAGGAGGAGAATAAGATGTATGTACATAAAACATCGTGGACGACGACTGCGATGGCGACGACGCAGAAGAAAGCAATAAAATACACCCACAAGGACGAACAATGGTGAAGAAGGAGATGGAGGGAAATCGGGAAAAATGAGTAATTTTATACCTTGTGACACAGAAAACCGTCGAAAGTGAAACGAAAGAGAGGCAAACAACGCGCCAACGGCCAGAGTGCGAGCGAGAGGGAAGAGTGCGAAGAGTGAGAAGGTGGATGTCAACGGTGAAGGGACGTTGGGTGAATCGTGCATTTTGGGTTCGTGAAATGATGGCGCCAAATATTTTACTTTCACTTTCGCTGTGTCTTCGACGGAAGCTTCTGCGAAGTTTTCTACATAGAACGACCGGAAGAGGGAGGTTTGTGTATGAGTGTGTGTTTCTGTGTGTGTGAGGTCCTTCTGAGGGAGTGTGGGTGGGTGGAGAAACACTTGTTGTTGCCCGAAACCTGCTACTTAAGGCGAATAAAGATGACAGGTCGACACGTCGAAACGTCGGCCAGAAACAATGAAAGAAAAGTGGAGAATAAAACAAGAGCTCGTGGAAGGAAAAACGGTGAAAGTCCTGAGAAATATTTCAAAATTGAACAGCTGTCATGTGTTAGTCAGAGAATAGACACACAAACACACACACCCACAGCGACAGGAACTCATGAACAGCAACAGGGAGTGACAAACAGAGAGACAGAGAGAGAGAGAGAGTGTGGGAGAGAAAAGGAGAGAGAGGGGAAAAAAAGAGACAGTGGAACAGAAGAATTGTTGCCAGGATTCGAAAGAACTCACAGATGAAGTTCAGGCTGAGATTATGAAATATTCAATTTGGGTAAAAGTTTGAACTTCGTACTTTTCATGTGTCTCCAGAGGAAAGAAGGATGCAAGGAAGAATGATAAGACAGGCAGACAGATAGAGGGAGAGAGCAAGAGAAGAGGAATAGAAAGAGAGAGAAGAAAAAGTGAGAGGAAAGTTTCTGAAGGATGAGGAGATGAAAGTGAAAGAATGAGGTAAGAATCGTTATATAAATTGATTTAGGTTTAATTTTTATACAAATTTAGATGAAGATCGTGAACATGTGGTGAGGATAGAGTTTAATAAAGAATAACATCATGGAAGCGACATGTGCGAAATCGATATAGAAAACATGGTAAAGGTCAAGATGAAAGTTAGGCCTATATAAATATCGGTAAGTCTTTTGGCTATTGTAAATATTTGGGATAATTTTTTTATGGTTCTCTCGCGCCCCCCAAAAAAAACAATGATATGACTTTTATCGCTATCGCCAATTGTTGCTAGAAATTTAGAATACAATTAAATCATTTAAAATACGGAATAAATTTTATAAACAATCGCCTCAAAAACATGCGTCACACTCACATGCATACGCAAAATTCACACACACACACACACTGAAAGAAATCAATGCCATCTGTTCTAAGTGTGAGTGTTTGCATGTTTATTTTTTTCTGTTTTTTTTTTACGTTATTTATTTATAAAATTTGCTGCTGAAGTATCAAAGTGACCCACTTATTGTTGTTGTTCTCAAGTGTTTCGCCAATAACAACAATAATAATAAAACCAAACGAAACGAAACAAATCGAAAAAAAAAACCGAAAAAAGCAATATCAAGAGAAAAAATCCTAATTGCAGAAAGGTGCGGAGAGAGAGAGAGAGGGAGGGAGAAGGAGGATGGGGGAGGGAAACTGAGGATCGGTTAAAACTGCTGAAAAAATAGTGAAATATAACAAACAATACTATGCGATAAAAGCCAAAGAAATAGTCGCGAAAAAACTCAAACTACGTTGCATAAAAATAAAACAAGACCCGAGATAGAGTCAGATGGTTGAGAAAGAGAGAGAGAGAGAGAGAGAGAGAGAGAGAGTAGATGAGATTAGTTGGCCACCGAGAGTCACACGCGCAAAAACGAGAGAGAATGAGGGTTCCAAGTCATTTTTGGGGAGGGCGACGGACGGACGGACGAAGACGAAGAGATAGGGTGAAAGAATTAGAGTAGGGAAGAAAATGGAACAACGATAGACACGCGGTAGACGAATGTTGGATGGAAAGAGATGGGGTGAAAACTAGAGATAGAAGGCGATTAAGGCGAGTGGAAGAAGGAGAGAATGAGAGAAGGCGAATAGAAGGAGGAGATAGTGAGAGAATGCGATGCGAAATGTGGTTGATTTTCGATTTCTTTCTTGCTGTCGATTTGCTTCTTATCTGTCTGGAGCGCGAATTCCGTCGCGTGAATGCGTTTGTGTTGTGCGCACTTCCGCGTTTCGCGAGGGGCGGGCGGAGGAGGCGAACGATGGAGGTGGAGGAGTCAGAGAGGTGGAAACTGATGAATTTGTGGCAAAAGGAACGGCCGACAGGTGACAAATAGTGATAAGATCGACGTGTAGTTTTGAGGTGGGTGGTGACATTTGTTGGCTCAGACGTTTTCCCCGCAAATCCCCCCAATTTTCAACGCTCACGTCAATTGTCAACACAATCAGTCGAGGGGAACAAAATATTGTTGTTTACATTCAAATTCGCGTTCGCTGTTTTTCGCGTATTGTTTTCATCTGAAATTTGTCGAAACCCAATGCAGATCGAAAACAATAACAAAAACTTAACACAATCGCAAAATTCACGGGCCACTTGGAAAAGTGTGGGTTATTAAATAACAACAACAACTGTCGACCAACAACAACAATGAATGACAATTAAATACTTGTGTGTGAAGTTCATTTCCTATGAAGATCATCGAAAAATTGCAACTGACTCAAAATTCGATTGCCTTGAGTTTTTATTTAACATTTTTATGATATTTTGCTTACTTTTTATTCGAAATTTAGATTACTTATTATTCAAAAATTTTTTTTATTCGAAATTTCGATTAGATTTTTTGGAAATTTTCATTATTTTGTAAACGATTTTGATTATTTTTTTTTTCGATAGTTCGAATCTTATTTAAATAATATTTTGATTATTTTTTATTCGATATATTGATTATTTTATACAATTTTATAAATTTTGATTATTTTTTATTTGATATTTTGATTATTTTTTAAACGATATTTCGATTATTTTTTTGTTTGATATTTTAATTATTTTTTATTCGATATTTTGATTATTTTGTGTTTTATTTTTTTTTTATTCGATATTTCGATTATTTTTGTATATTTTCTATTCAATATTTTGATTATTTCTTGTTTGATATTTTAATTATTTTTTATTCGATTTGTTGATTATTCTCTGCAGCCTTGAGTTAATTTGTTCCTCCTTTATTTTTCGCTCAATAGAAACAACGATTGCATTTTCTTATCAGAGCACAAATATTTCATATTGGGGTTTTTTCACCATTCTCGTCGTGATTGTTGTCGTTTTTATTGTTGTTGTTGGTCTGTCGGTCGGTCGAATTCATCGGCAAATATAACTTTTATGAATCAACATAAAATGCGCAAAAAAAAAACACTTTGACACACTTTGGATGTGATTTCGAGTTTTGTTTTTGGATGTTTTCTAAATTTTTCGAAATTCGAAACTTATGACTGATGTGAGGTTCTTGTTTTTGTTGTTATTCTCGTTGTTGTTGTTGTCATTCTGCTCTTCGAATCAATGCCGCGCATTTAAGAATGAACGCAATTCCAGCCATGCTCCATTGATTAGATTATTAACTTTTCAGCTGAAAAAATTAAATCGAAACCCCAAACAAAATTCACAGAAACTATGCAAAAATATCAATTAGAAATTCATCCAAAAACAAATCACAACGAAACACGAAAAACATGGGCGCATACAGAAAAAAACACGCCATCGAATGCATTTGATTTTGTGATTTGTCAGGAAATCATTTCGAGCTAAGTTATGAAAATGAGCAACAAACAGCTCGAACAGAGGCAATTATACAGATTACAAGGACATCTCGGCCCAGCCAGACATCTAATGGTAGCCCAAAGATGCGAATTTCAATTTCAGAAAGAGGTTTTGCTTGAAAAATATCGAAAAATTAGGGGGAGAACCCAAAATAGGAAAGGATTAAAACAGAAACCAAGGGAAGCTCCTTCCAAAAAAAACCCCTTTTTTTCTAATTTTGATTGTCCTCGAGTCCGAAATTTCGCCTCGAGCTGGACAAATGTTCGCATTCGAAATATTCTCATTTATCAGCGTTTCACCGCCCGAAAGTATGCATTAAAAAATCTATATGAATATTAAAAACAATCACAAAAACGAACACGACACACACACACACACACTTGTGCAGGCCGGCCACGGGGTATTTTCTGTTATTGTTGTAACCAATTGAGTGGGCGGGAGTTTGGGCCGAGAGACCGAGAATGTGTAAAAATATTAAAAACCACAATTAAACGAGATTCAGACTAAGCTAGAGGGAAAATTCACGAGACAGAAGGTTGGGAAATGTGGGAGGTGATCGAAGGAGGTAGAGGAAAAGAGAAATAGAGAGAGAGAGAGAGAGGAAAAAAGAGAGAGAGAGAGGAAGAAAGAGAGTGAGAGAGAAGGTCTGAACAGGCGGCATCGCGAAAATAGGAATCGTTTGATTGATTTTGAAAAGGAATTTCGATTCACAAAGAATTCTTCACAAATATTGAAGAATTACTTTTTCATCTTGTTTTATTTCAATTTTGATCCATCCAATGTAAACAGAATGTTACCGGAGTAGAAAAAGGAGGGAAAAGAGGAGGAGAAGAGGAAGAAAAAATGGAAAATTTTAAGCCTTTTGCGATGGGTTTCATCATTCCGGATATGGTTTGACGGTGAGTCAGCGACGAAGTTTGCGTTATTGGAATCAAACATTTATTCGGCGTGCCTTCGATGAACGGACCCCCAGCCTCCCACAAAGGTTGGTGGGGAGAAGGGAGGGGGGGGGGGCGTGGCTGGGCTGCGCCCAACCTGACGGCTCATCCGGGCCCAAGGATCATTTGCGTATGGATTCTTTCCACTTGCACTCTTTCTCTCTCTATCTCGGTCTCTCTGTGTATTCATAATCTAAACAACCCGCGTGGAATAACTAATGTTGTTGTGGTTGTTGTTGTTGCCTGTTCCACCTTTGATATCAACAATAATAACAACAACAACAACGACAACTCAAAATAGAGTCCATGCGACGAGGACAACAACGAATGGCCATCAAAAAGGGGTTCACATTGTTGTTGTTGTTGTTGTTGTAAAGCGTACGGCTGACTGAGTTGCCAAAGGATTTCGAACGTCGTCGCCGTCGTCGCATGAGGCGACCTTTTGTGTTTTTGTCAACACAACAACAAGAAGACCAATAACACCAATAACAATAACAAAAACAAAGAGTAGATTTTTACAACAATATAATGAAAAAAATTCGCGAAAAAAATGGCGAGTGTCGCGCGTTGGATCCCCCCCCTCACACCTCATCCCCTCTTTTTCTTCCTCTTCCTCCACCCAACCTTTTTGCGCCATCAGGACACACGCATCACTCATTCAGAAATCGACCGTCGGCTGGCGGAAGGTGGGCGGGTGGTCGAGGGAGGCGTGAGAAGGGGCGTGGCGGGGGTTGTCTGCACCCAGACAGGTCTGCCACACACACATACAAACACACACACACACACACACACACACACATGGACACACCGACAGCCGGAGACACAATCGCACTCAGATGAACACAAACTCTCTCACACAGAAATATCCTGCAGGATGTTGGCCTGCCTGCATTCGTGTGTTGTACGCGACAGAAATACTTTTTCATTATGATTCGCCAGCCTCCACCGCCCACCCAAATGCCACACCCACTTCCACTCAAACTTCGACCCACCGATGTTGGTCACCCTCGTCGTGGTCCACACGAATCGTGCTGTGGCACCCTGTCAACCTCTTCCTCGTGTCCTCCCCGGTTCACCTCAGGACAACCTCCTCCATCGTCTCAACCTCTTCGCACTTCATTCTTCTCACACTTTTCGTCGTCTTTCTCACACTTTCCCGCCTCCTTCTCACCCTCCTTCTCACTCTCGTTCTCGTTCTCCTTCCCGCTCATTGGAGCCGCCGGCCTAACTTCGAATTCCGCTCGCTTCGAACAATGGGTTCGCAGATGATTCTCAACCTTCACCTCCTACTCCTCTCCCTTAGAGCCTTCGTCATACCTCGAGGCATATTTCGTCTTTTAATATCGAAAGTGAAGCCTGCGAAGAGTTCGTGTGTTCTTTTTCACATTTCATCGATGGAACAAACTTTAAATTCCTCAGATATGAATGAGAATTTTAAATTCCTCAGATATGAATGAAAATTTCATGCTTCAAATGGTTTCAACGTGATCAATTGAAATTATTGTTGTAAGGACAATAATTAATTAATCACATGGGAATCTTTGGGGGTTTTTCTTTTTCTTTAATTAACCAAATCGACCTTCAATTCACTTCCTTTAGTCAACCTTGAACACCCCGTGTGTCCTGGGAATCATCAAAAGCCGAACTCAAGATTTTTCTCATTGTATCGACCAACCTTAACTCGTTTTCCCTTGATGTTCAATTGGATTAAATTTTCCTCAGAAATGAATAAAAGAATATTGAAGGGAGACGAATAGAAAGAAAGAGGGAGGAAAAGAGGGGATGGAGAGAGAAAGAAAGGAAGGGAGAGTGAGAAATAGGAAAGAAAAAGGCGAACACGTCACGAAAAGTCATGCATTCATATTTCTTTCCGCCGCATGTTTATTCACTGATTCTGATTCATTCATTCATTCATTCATGAGGAGACTTTTACGAGCACAACTTGAACTACTCAAGATGCCGACAACCTTTACATCGTGGGACCTCCACCTCCTTCTCCTTCTCCTCTTCCTACTCCTCTCTTATTATCCTCTCATCATTATCATCAACGACAACAACAACATTAACCACCCCCTGTCGTCCCCACACATACACACACAGAACCTTCCGCCTTCTCCGCCCATCTCTGACTAAAGGTTTTCGTCGTTTGTTTCTTTTTTTCCCTCGCTTCCTTCGCTCATAACGAAGTTTAAGGACGTCTGGATGGGATTTTATGAACTTTTGTATGTCGACTGCTCCCCCCTTCTTGTCCTGTTTTTTTTTCTCCCCTCCACCTTCGTCTCTTTGTATTTGTTTGTGTGTGAGTGAAGATATTGAAACGCTTTTCTTTAAATCAATATTACTGCGACTTAATATTCATCCGCTGTCTCCTTCTCGCCGTATTTTCACCTTCTCACACTCCTCTTCCACCTTCCCTTTTTCTTTTTTTCTCCACCTTTCTATTCTTCTCCTCCCCTTATTCTTTTTCGTCTGCTCCTCATAATTTGTGGGCCACTTTTTGTGTCTTCATTGATTTTTTTTCTGTCTTCTTCATCACTCTGTCTTCGTCTCTCTGTCTGTCTGTCTCTGTTTTGATATGTTTGTCTGTCTCTGTTTTGGTTTGATTGTCTGTCTGTCTGTCTGGTCTATCTGTGTGTTTATTCCCTCGTCTCTCGTGTATTTCCATGTGTCCGTTGGGTTCCCTTTGGAGCAGTTCCTTTATTACCATCTTCCTATCGTTGTTGTTCTTCTTCCTATCGTTGTTGTTCTTTCTCAGGTTCTATTGTTGCTGTTGTTCTTTGGGCCATTGTGTTGTTGGCCTTGATACTATTTCATTTACAGTTTTATGATGGTTATTAAACGAATTGAAGACCGACGAAGACGACGACAACGACGAAGCAGAAGAATAAGAGAGAGAGAGAGAGAGAGAGAGTGAAACCGACGTCTCAATGTAGATTTTCGCATAAACCTCTTCCTTCCTTCCATCTTCTTCTCCTTTGTCTACGTCTTCTTCGCCTTCTCGGCGCACACGATTTTTTTTTCTCTTTCCCCTCTTGTTCGTTCACGTCCTTCGCTCCCCGTTTACAGAGGGCGGTTGGACGATTGTCGAAGGTCAGGTTCAGACTTTGGGGATCTTTTATGTGGCTTTCGTCGTTACGTCTCCTGATATCCCATCAGCAGCATTGTTTGTTATCCCCACGTTGTAGTTGTTGTTGTTATTATTATGTATATTTCAGTTGTTGTTGTTGTTATTATTATTGTTATTGCTGGATTTAGGACTTCTGCAGACGAGGGAAATTATGAGCAAATTGTTGCTTCATCAACTGTGGCCAATAAAATGAGGTGAAAACGAAAACTCCGAGAGTTTTTCTTCATATTATTTTCCTTTTTTTTTCTGTTTGTTTCTCCTTCTACATCATTCGCTGGGATTTTTCTCGCATTTTTCCATGATTAACCTGATTTTTCTTGAGCACCCGCTTCGATTTAAAGTGAAGGAATTATTATTTAACTCGGGTTTCTTTATGGAAATTGAAGCGTTAAAGAGAGAGGTTTTGACATGGATTGATCATGGTTAAATTCAGTGGAAGAATGTTGGAAGATAATAAGTTAAGAGACTTTTGTTCTGTTCAGACCAGAGATTGAGTTGAATTGAGTTTTAAAGAGATGAGTTTTATTGGAAAACAATGAGAAAACTTTACTACATCGTATAATCTATGGCTAGAGCTTTTAAGAGATCGTCATATAGAACTCTTAGAGAACTTAAAAATAGATTATGAACCCTGAGAATTCCAATTAATACTTTTTTAATAGAAATTAGTTATTTAATCGAACTCTTGGACTATTTTAAATTCCCTACGAATCCCAAATAGCATTTTTTGAATAATAATATTTTTTTGAGTAATAATATTTTATGTATTAATAATATTTTTTTAATTAATATCTCTTGTAATAATAATATTTTTTGTAAAATTCAAATTTTTTGTACTCACCATCACACGACAGGGTGACGTCCGCCAACAGGTCCGACTTGAAGAGATTGGAGAATGTTATCGCCAGATTCGACGAATAACTGTTCCACTTCAAGCAAAACTGTTGTTGGGGATCCATTTCTAATGCTTTTTACTGTTAATGTTGTACTTCCTGTTCCTCTTCTTCTTCTCTTCCGTTTTCCAAACTATTGCCAAATGTTTGTTTCCTGTTACTTTATGTTTGTTTCTATTTTCTTCCAAATATTCTCTTCCGTAGAATTTTGTTTTTCGAAAAACTCAAAACAAAATTAAAAATTCAAGCCGAAAAGGGGTTGCCATGAATTTTCAAACAAAATCGTTTGCTTTTCTCCTCTCTTTCTCTCTCTCTCTCTCTCTCTCTCCAGCGCTTTGTTTTCAACTTGACCAAAATTATTTACTTATTTTTTTGTTTTGTTTCTTGTCGTTAGTTTTTGGACATTCGTTTGGATCCAGCCTGCGTTTCCTTCGTCTGCTGCCTCAAAGTGTTGTTGTTATTCTTGTTTTTGTTGTTGTTGCTGTCCTGACTGTCGCAATTTTGACCAAATGATGATGCCTGTTGTTGTTGGTGTTGTTGTTGCCGTTGCCGAAAGTGAATTTTCTAATGGAATTTTGCGGCATAAATTCTATGCCTCGCCTCCCCGCTCTACCGAAAAGTCTCTTCTGCCAAAGGGAATTTCTCTCCAATTTTGTAGATTTTTGCCGGCTGCGTTCCGTCGTTTGCATTTAAGTGGTTTTTCTCTTCGCCTCCTGTCTCTTTCTTTCTTTCTATCCTTCTCGTTCTTACGATTGCTCCTACTCCAACTGTTGGCCGAAACTTCGGCAAGGTTTTATCAAGATTTTTCCGAATTTTTTCCGTTCGCCTTTTTCGATTATTTTTCTGCCACGCCTACTTTGCGACTTCTCCTACAATTGTTGCTGCTTCGACTTGTGCTCACGCCAAATGCTGCAACGAGAATGAACAAAACGTTAAAATCAGATCGATGCAATCGAGAAGAAAAAAATTTTGTTTCATTTGAAGTTTAATGAGGCGGGCTACTTTTTCAAAAAAAATAAATCAATAGAAATATAACAAAAAAAAAATTCATCATCGGAGAGATTGCGAAAAAGAACATTGATTCGAAAAAGTGCATTTTTTCCTAGAAATTCTCGCCACGAAATGTCATCAAATTTCGCCTGTAGTCGTCGTCGTCTCGCAAATGCGCCCGCGCGCATTCGCCGCCCGTAATTCGAGCCATGTTCTCGCGGTGGCTGCCGAACCCTCGACCCACCCTCGACCCCCTCGATCTCCTCCATCGACCCAAAAGGGAACCCCCGGCATTTCCGAAAAAGCCATCGACGCCGGCGAATGGCGCTTTATTAGAAACTAATCGAGCATTTATTGGCGACTGACTCCTCAACAACGTCGACGACGACGGCGACGACTCCCGACGGTGTTCGATTCGATTCCAGGAATCATCGTTCTCCGGGGCCTCCTTCAAAACGCCGCCCCTGGCCAAACACGCATACATCAACACCAATATCAACATGAACACCAACATCATCATCATCATCACCAACACAGATCCACAGTTGGTCCCATGATCGTCGCTGAGTGGCGGAGTTGCATCGTCGCCGCTTGATTGGATCCATTTGTGAATGATGCGACCGGTTGGTCGAGGGATTTATTGAGGAGCGGACCAACTGACAATGTTGCCAATTGATATAAAAAATAATCTGAGAGGGACAGAAGAAATGTTGGAGGAAGGGAAGGAGTAGAAAAAACAGAGAAAGAAGGAAGGAAATGAGTAGTAGAAAGGTAGAAATTTAGAAGCAAAAAAACATTTTACCAAAAGCTAGAAATTTAGAAGAAAAAACACATTTTACCCAAACAGAGAAATTTAGAAAAAAACACATTTTACCGAAAAATATGAATTGAGCAAAAAAATACTTTTGATAGAAAAATCTAAGAATGGTTCAAAAAGAAAGATTCAAATGAGGACCAAATAAATAAAACATCTCCATAATATAGTTGAAACACCTCTCGATGACTCGGTCTGGCAACGCTGGCGAGCAGCAGAGCTTCCCGGAAGGCTGCAGGTGAACGGTTGATCACCACCGAACAAGATGCAGTCGCCAACATCATACGAAGTTTCGCGAAGATCGCCAACGAAAGCGACAAATGGTCAACAGGAGAATTAGAAAAAAAGGGGCCAATAAGAAGAATGAGAAGAAGAGGGGACGAGAGAGAGAGGAGGATGCGGTCGATGAAGGTAAACGGTAACGAAGATGAGTGCAAACAAAAAAAAAAGTGAATAAAAACATTCAAGGATGCGTTTCCTGGAATTTGTTCAATCGCTAGAAAACGCGAAGGTGAACGCGAAGCAAAAGAGGAAGAATTTTTGGGGAGAAGTTGGAGTGAAGGGGGGGATCGGAAAGGAAGGGGAAGTTGAAAGCGGGACTGCAAAAGTGACTTCCATGCATCAGATCGACACGCACACGAAAGAAGTCAGAATGAAGGAGAATGACTCAGAGTGAGAGTGTGTGTGAGAAAGAAACGGTTCCGCAAAATATCGGTAAACGAGATATCACAAAGGGGAGATGGATGAAGAGGGGAGACGACACTAAGAGAAGAGGGGATTGCAAATGCGAAGAAGGAGGTGAAGTGAAATAAAACAATCGACAAAATAGCAGTTAAGAAATTCCATAGAATATTTCGCGGCGAGAATTTGGGGCGAAATCGGTTTCAAGGTTGAATTCTTCTCTCTCTCTCTCTATCTCCTCCTCGCTCCCTTATCTTTCCTCTCCCTCTTCTGTTGCTTTTTCTTGTTGTTGTTGTTGTTGTTGTGCCGCTTCCTTCATTTCTATCTACTTGCTATCGTTGCTGCTGTTGTTATTGCTGTTATTGTTGTTATTCTTATATCTTTCTCTGAATCCATTAAGAACTGCAGGCGATTCTTGAAAGCGACAACAACAACAACAGCAATGACAACAACAACAACAACAAAAAGAATAACAACAATATAAATAAATACATCTTGCGAAGAGATGAAATAAAATAGAATAAAATAAAATAAATAAAAGAAAACAAGAATTTTGGAATTGAAACCCGTGCGCATTGAGTTCTTTTGTTGCTATTGTATTATTATCATGTATATATTTGTTGTTGTTATTGTTGTACTGTTTTTGTTATTGTTTTGTGTTGTTGTTCTTATTGTTTCGCATTGTTTTTGTTATTTTTGTATTCCACTCAAAATGCAGTTTGTGTTCCATCAACTGAAACATGTATATTTGCTTCTCTTTCCCTCCCTCCATCCGCTTGTTTTGATGATTATTTTCTCCCTCTCTCTATTTTTTTTTTGTGAGTTCGCTTTGAAAAAACAAGTTTGATTAATTTGCACTTGCATGTCCACAGTGGAGCAAATCGGAAATTATAACTTGAAAATTTGAATTGGAAATATCAACAGAAAAATTCAATTTTCTTTTGAAATGAAATGTTCCTATTAAATTTTATTAAAATAAAGAATTTTCATCCTTCAAAAATTTTTATAATTCCTCCTCGTGAAAAGTTGGCAACTCTATGGTCGACAAATAAAGGCTTTGTTTACGTTTGTGGTCTCTTCTTTTTCTTGTTCTGAATTTCGCATTGTTTTGATTGTCGATTCATTTGTTTAAACGAAGCTCTTGAATGTGTCTTTGACGCTGACAAAATGTGCTATCTGTCGATTCTATCTGTCTGTCTGTCCTTCACTGAATTTGTCCCTCCTTCCTCTTTTATCGCTCTTTTTCCCTTCACTCGTTGACTCCAAATGCACTCATGCATTTGTTTATTTAAATTTGTTATATTAAATTTCGTCGTCAGCCTCATTTCATCTCATCCCCAAGTAATTTGCAGTGGAAAAATATCCAAATGTCGGTAATTAATGCGAGGCGTTGACATTAATTTTTAACGCATATTTAAATCACTTTTTTTCTCATTTGGTTTTTCTTCCTTGCATAAATTCTGCGCTTTAGAAATACTCAAGGAATTCCTCGAAATGCGTCTTAATTTCATAACCTTCCCCGACCTCCTCGACATCCCCTCGTCATCCCTTCGACGTCATCTCGACCTCATCCTCGCCCTTAGTAGGAACTGCGCATCAAGGTGGAAAAACTGCGCAGCACCGATAGATCTTGGAATTGTGTCTTGGATTTTCGAAATTTACATTCATGGGTTTTCAAAAAATCGAATCAAAAGGAAGCTTCCCTTTGATGGGTTTCCAAAGGTCGATTCAAAAGGAAAGCTTTATTAATGCAGGTGAAGAGGATCCACTTTCATTTATACTCGAGGATCTTCGCTATACTAGAACTATACTATTCTTGGAATTCAATCATCGTGGTTTCCTTTTTGGAGATCCATCCCAAAGGTTCCCACACACACCCTGTATTCACTTTGCTCTGTTTGATGCCCTCCTCGTGATGGTCGCAAAAGCTTTGTTCGAATTCGAAAAACTTTCCACACGAGGCGATCATCCTTATTGTTGTCTTCTTGCGTTTGTTATTTTCTCGCTGCCGAAAGGAGTGGAGCCGAGCAAAACCGAATGACGCATTGTGCGAGAGATGGTGAGAAGAGAATCGGGGATCGTGGTGATCTGGAGAATCGGGGTCAGGATCATAATGCATGCGTTTGTGCGCGAAAGGACAATGACAAACAAGAACAAGAGCAAACAACTACCTTTACAACAACGACAATAACCTTTCCAACAACAACAATAACATTTCCAACAACAATAAATGAGGCAAAAAAAAAAAAACTTGAATCCTTGAAACAGACGTAGAAGCGAAAAGATGAGATGCGAACGAAAGAATTGAATGAATTATTGCTCTAATTCCACGCAAAAGCCCAATTAAAGACGCATTTCTTGTGCAAGAACCCTTTTCTCTACATAAATGTAATGTAATGCGGTATTCTTCGTCGTCTTCTTCTTATTCTTCGCGCAGATCTTCTTCTTCTTCTTCGTCCCTTCAATAGGTCGGGTCGAATCAAATGCGTTTGCGCATGCGTAGCAGGAAGCAACAAAAGGGGTTTCCTCAAATGAGAATCCTTTTGTTCAGCGTTAGCTTTCGGGAATATTTAATATAGGGTTTTTCTTTTCTTCGTTCTTCTTTTCATTGTCTTCTTTCTTTCGATCTCATGTCGTCGCAGAGAATCGAAATTAATTCTGTAATTTTACTGCGTTTGTCCTTGATCTGGTTACAAGAAGAAGAAACCAGTTCCAATCGAAACCAACGACGACGTCGACGACACGTGTTCAGAACGAGTTTTCGTCCCACGTGGTCGACTTCGTCTTCGGTGTCGTCGTCTCGTGGTCTTCGTCTTCGGTGTCGTCGTCGTTTTTCATGTTCGACCTTCTCCTAGATTTTATTTCGATCCTGGCTGGCGCTTCTGGGATCCCAGCAACTTTGCTTTCTTTTCTATTCATCTACTATTGGCAGCCGCCTGGGAAATCTTCGTCTTCGGGTGGGCGGATGGCGTCAGACAATTTTTCACTTTTTCCTGCTTTCTTCCTATCAACCTCATCCTTTCATCTTCCACTATGTCTCTTCTTTTACACCTCTCTCTTGTGTCTTCTTTTACACCTCTCTCTTCTCTCTTCTTCTACACCTCATGTTCTTCCCCTTATTTCCTCCTTTTTCGCCCCATTTTCCTCGCCATCTCTCTTCTTATCTCAGACTTCTTTATCGTGAGTCTTGTTACCACATCTTCAGTAATTCCAAAGTTTTCCTCCTTCTTCTCTTGCCCACCAACCCCTATCTCTCTCTATCCCACGCATTGTTCCTATTTCTCTTTCCCACGCTCGCTCCCTATCTCTCTATCCCACTCTATGTTTCTCCTCTCCCTGGAGCTTATTTAAGTTTTAGTTGTTTCGCGCTCGGGTTCACCACAGGGGCGTAGTCGTAGTCGTGGAGGGTGGGCGGTTTGGTATCGACGGTTCCCTTGCGTTTGGGTGCGGCTGTCGTTTGTGCCAAAAACAACGCCAGCTGCAGAACGAACTCGAGCTTCGTTTCGCATCGCATACTTTCGGGCGCATTTTCTTGGAATTTTCTCTACGAGTTGCGGCTGCTTCTCGAATCCCCTCCTCATCCTTGAATCACGCACCCTGGATCCCCTGAGTCCACCAGATGCTGGCGTTTTCTTCCTCGTTCTCATTGTTGTTGGCGCCTTCCGTGGCGTGGTTTCAAAAGTGGGCGACGAGCGAATGTCAATTTGATGTCAGAGGCTGGGGAGTCTGCATAAGTAGAGCAACTTTCTCAATGTTGCTGTCTATTCTGCCTTGTGGTAGCGACGGTAGGAGGGCAGAGAAGGCGGAAGGAATGGTAGAAAGAGGATAGGAAAGAAGGGTAGAACGAGAGTCAAGGGCAAAGGAGAGAAGGAAAGATGGAAGAGGAGCTCGGTGGAGATGTCTGAGCTTTGGGACAGACGGCACCAGTGATGGGTGGCACACGGTTGTCAGCTTCTTGTTTTTGTTACTTCAGCTGCTGCAAGTGTCTTTGTGAAATTTCTTCTCAACCCCGAGGCGAAGCTAAGGAGAGCTAAAGAGACAGGAGGAAAGAAAGAAAGGAGAACACAAGGGAAGGAGGTGACAAGACGAAGAAGAAAAGAAAGGAGGTGAAAAGCCGAAGGAGGAAGGAAGGAGGTGAAAAGCCGAAGGAGGAAGGAAGGTGAAAAGCCGAAGGAGGAAGGAAGGAAGAACGAGTGGGCTGGTGATGGAATTTGTTACGCAAAATTTTGCAGTGAAAGTGAAAATGAAAACGAAAGTTTCTACTTCTGCTGCTGTTATTATTATTATTCAGCTGCTTGTCGCACCCTTTCCCTCATCTACAGAGCTACAAACTTCACCTACACGGTTGGCATGAGCTCCAGGCTTAGGTAATCGACGAGTAAATGCTTTACGAGATATATACAACCTCCACTATATATAGTTCGATCAAGGATAAGGAAGAGGAACTACTGCTAGTGTAGTTGGAAAAGGATGGAATAGTTGTATACAGTGATAAGAGAACGAGAGAAGGAAAGAGTTGGAGATTAGATGAAAAGTAAAGAGACACCCGAGACGTCGACAAAGTCCCGGAGTGAAGATGATTGCCTGACACGATTTAGCCAAGAGCTGTCATCATTTAATTGCGATGGCGGCTGCCATTTAAAGTCAAGGGGAGAGGGGGGAGAGGAAAGTTCAAGGAAAGACGAAGGTGATGGAAAGGCATGATGAGGGAAGGAGAGATGAAAGAAGACAAAATGAGGGAAGTGAAGGTGAGTAGAAGAAAGGTTCGGGATGGTGAGGAATGGATGAGAAGAACAACGACGACGACGTGAAGCTTAATTAATTCTGCGGATGAAGTTTTCAGAAGCCGCGAACAAGTTTGTTGGAAATTGTGGGTCGCGGAATTGGAGCACGAGGATAATGAGTTCAATTGGATGCGACGGAATCCAGAGATAGACAGACAAGTTGAAGATGAAGAAGGTACCAAGAAAAGGAGGGAAAAATTAAGGATTATAAGAATGGTTAGAAGTAGCCAGATGTCTGTTTTATGTAGTAGATGGAAAGGGATCTCTTTCATAACTTAATGCTAAAAGCTCAACATCTGCTGCAGATGCATTCGCGATGGAAAGACCTGGGTTTACGTGATCAAAGCGCATTGGAGAAAAAAGTAACCGCCAGAAGAATTGGCTGAATGTGACAGGATATCGATGTGAAATGAGGCGAAAACGTTGACAGGACACAAACTATCGACAGCCAGATAGAAAGACCGAACGAACGAACGATCGAACGACGAAGCAGGCCATATGTGAGAACTGCAGAAGAGTTCACTTGCATTGAGAATGATCTGCGATGACATGAGGAATTACACAAGCAAAACAAAGGAAAAGGATAAATAAATATTGCATCGTCTTATGCAAAACCTGTTGCAGTGGAAGGAAAAGAAAGAAGAAATGGAAGCAAATCGTGGAAAAAAACTCGGAGATAGCAAGAGGAGAATCAGAAGTAACTGGTGCAGAAACGTTAGCGAGAAAAGGAATTCAGAGCAGAAATAGTAGAAAGAAAGTAGAAAAAAATAGCCAGAAAAAAACATCACAAAACATGTTGAAATAGTCGGAAAACTTGTGAGCTGAGAGGAAGTGAAGAAAATCATGTGGGCAGAAGGACAAATCGACGATGGTACAGGATACAGACGAAGAAGAGAACAACAGAAGCTGCGACATAACAAAAGAACAACGCAGCAGGAGGCATCTCAAAGCGCCATTGCATAAATAAAAGGATCAACAGCAGGACTTCAAAGCAGAAGAAGGAGAGAACAGAGTAAGGGAAGGAGAACAAGGAGAGAAACAAGTAAGGGTAGGAGAACAAGGAGAGAAAAATGTGAGGGAAGGAGAACAAGGAGGATGAAGTAAGGGTAGGAGAACAACCAGATAGAAGGAGAACAACAAGAGAAAAAGAGAACAAGGCGTAGAAATGCAGAAATACCACGAGAGCCGAGTTTAGATCGAGCGAAAGAAGAAAATACAAACGCAGCAGGACATCGGATGGTGCAGAAAAAAGAACCACCGATATAACAATAATAATAATACAGACATTACAACAAATGTTCTAACAATGTCTGGAAGGTTATGAAATCTCCCCTAAAAGATGAAAGCGAGAAGAAATCTGTTGTGGTTTTATTTTTAGGAAAATTTTTGCATTCAATTATTTTAATGACAGTTGCAGCAGATATCTTGTTGTGGTTGTTTCCGAGAGATTAAAATGTCTCTTACCGTTAGATGGTAATGAACAAAGAAAAAACAGAACAAGAAACAAAAAAAAAACAACAATGATAATTTCAACAACAACAACAACAGAAACTATGAGACATCATGAAGATATTTTGATCGTGAAAATAGTTCACATGAAGTTGTTTTTATTATTTTTTCTAAAATAGTTCTTATTGTAATTGTATTCTAATGTTTCCTCTTCTTCTTCTCTTCTACTTGTATTCGTTGTTGTTGTTGTTGTTGCGTCACTCTTCGCTGCATTTCGTGCTCTGTCCCTCCCTCCCCTTTGCTCTTCTTCCTCCCTTCCTTTTCCCATTTTCGGTCATAGAACCACAAAAAAACGGAAACCTTTTGATTAACATGTGAACGAAATTTCGAATGCAACCTCTTTTTTTTTGTTTTTGTCGCTATTGTTATTGTCGCTATCATTATCATAGTTGTTGTTGTTGTCATAGTTATTGTTGTTGTCATAGTTGTTGTCATAGACTGTTGTTGTTGTCATTATCATAGTTCTTCGTGTTGTTGTCGGTATAATTGTATTTGGAAAAGCGCATTTTAATGAACTATAATTTTCCTGACGTGCAGTTAATTTTCGGTAACCGAGATTTTCCCTCCTTCCCCTTATAGGAGGGTTCATTGTAGACGGACCCTCTTCTTCGTCTTCTTCATTATGCTCTCTACTCTACTTACACCATTACCAACAACCGTGTCCATGTCGCGGAAAACTTTTGATTGTGAGCTGCATGAAACGCAGTATCGTGTTGTTTGGAAACCTACCTGAAAGAGAAAAAGGAAAGAAGTTCGTTAGAAATTGGTAGGCGAAAAGAGAAAGAGTTTTTCAAAGGTTCAAGAGGTTGTGATCGGGGTTCTCAGAGGCTTCTTTAGGTGTTTTGAGATATTTTTTTCTATATTTGTAAATTTTTTAGATTTTCAAAATTATTCTTCATGGTTGATGGCGAAATTTTTTGAACAATTTTGGGTTTTTATAAATATTTTGGGGTTTTTATGAAATTTTTTTTTTAAATAGTTTTGGCTTTTGAGAATGATTTTCAGTGTTTTGAGTCTTTGGATATTTTAAAGTCGACCAGATTCGCAAAAAATTCAAAATTTTTGATAGGTTTGGGAAGTTGGGGGTTGAGAATGTTGGGGTTGAGAAGGTTTGGGTTTGAGTTGAAGTGTTGCCATTGTTAATTAAATAGGTTTTAAACAAACATACAAGCGGCATCACTGACGACCACCCGCCTTCATCCACCCCCTAGTTCCCTGCGGCCATGGTCCATCAAGCCTACGACTATCATTTATCCCTTTCTCATGCTCTCTCTTCCATCATCCCCATCTCTCTCTATTTCTCTCTCCCTTTCTCTCGTTCGTTCTTTCGTTTGTTTGGTTGCCGTCGTCCGACGTGTCATGACGAACGACAGCCAACGGCCGAAACCATTGCTTTTGCTCTCGTTATAACCAACCAGTGGGCATCCGAAAAATACCTGTAGTCAGTAACAACAACAACAAGATGAATAGCAATAGCGGGAATGACAACAACGAGAGTAGGAATAACAAAAACGACAGAAATGACAGCAACAGCAAGAATCACCAGCAACAGCAGGAATAAAGGAATCACCAACAACATCAGGAATCACCAACAACAGTAGCAATAGGCAATAACCAACAAGAACAGCAACAAGAACGACATGAGTCAGGCAGCAGGCAGTAAATATTCATCACGACCACCTCCATGACGAGGTTTCCAGGTCCAGATCCAGGCCCAAACTCCAGCACGAGATCCTGCTCTGAATCGACCAACGAGCCACATCAAGCGAATTCGCCATCTTCCACTCAACCGATGAACCACGTTTCCCTCCACCCAACTAGTGAGCCACGCCCCCTTCCCTGATCCACTTCTAACGCGAAATTGAACCACGTTGCCACGCTGCCGTGTGCGTGGCGCGGCAACGATTCGAGCTTCAGTCGGCCGCTTATCAGGGCGTCCGACGTCTGGCAGCCACGGCAGCCAACTGTCAAACAATCGCGATTTGTGCGGATCCTGGCGATAGAGAGAGGGGGAGTGGGGAAGGGAGAGAGAGAGAGAGTGAGTGGGGAAGGGAGAGAGAGAAAGAGAATGGGAAAGGGAGATGCGAGATGAACGAGGACGAAAATTAAAAGTACCCAGGGAGCGAAAAAAAACAACAAAGACCTGCGACAGCAAAAACTTAGCTTAGAAAAAGAGTTGGATGCGATGTGATGGAAGGAAGGAAGGATGAATGGGAGGATAGATGGTTAGAATGGAAGGATAGATGGTTAGAAAGGAAGGATAGATGGTTAGAAAGGAAGGATGGATGGTTAAATGGAAGGATGGTTAGAATGGAAGGAAGGCAAGCAGGATGGATGGATGGATGGCAGGCAGGAAGACGCGTGAATTCAAATGTCACGAGTGCCAGCCGCACGCGCGCTGGATCAGAGGAATCGAATCGAATGGACAGATGTCGCAAGCAACAATGCGTCCTGCATACAATCAACGTCCAGGTCGCATGGCTGCGTGTCCTCGCCTGATTGTCTCCGCGTGTCTCTATGTATGTGTGTATGTGTGTGTATGTGGATATCGACAAAAGGACATGTGTGTGTGTGTGTGTTTGTGTCGCATTGATGAATGCGCCGATAACAAATCTCAATCAAATGTCAAAAAGGCAACAGACGACATGTTGTAATGTTTCGAAAACTCGCGCCGGCCACACAGAGAACGAACTCTCTGTCCCTCTCTCTTCCTACCTCCCTCCCTCTCTCTTTCTCTCCTCGCATCTCGTTTGTCCGAGGACCCCAGAACGTCTCGTCCATCTCACCTCGAAGGTGAGACGACGGCGTCGCCGCCCTTCGACGTCGTTCTCAAAAATTGTTTTTAAAAGTTAAGCAATCAAGCGATGCCTCCAAAAAACAGCAGTAGTGAGAGAGGGATGGAGAGAGATGACTGCAGAAGAAGAAGAAGAAGCAGGGAAGGTTCAACAGAAAAAGGTGGGTGATGGAAAGATGGGGGCGTGGCCGACTCGTTCAAGTTGACAGCTTGAATTGTGCAAATGATGGGCATTCGAAATTCGATCTGTCAAGAATGTCATACATACGTACCGAATGATGGGAGGATGGGAGGTGAACAACGACGAGAGCTTTAGCCGCGAGGAAGAATAGGCTGGAAGCAATATTCAAGAGCCATGAGGGTCAAGAGTCGTGGGCGATGGAGACTCCATGGAGTTCGATGAGTGATGGACACGACTTGGGATGAAAGTTTTTCCCGAGAACAAAAACTTCATCCCCATCGGCGAAGGAAGCTTCAACATACACACACACACACACTCTTACATGACCTCTTCGTCTGTCTCCACCTTCTATTTTCCCCTCACCATGATCGAAGTCAAAGTCAAAGCTCTATTATTCACCAGGGACTTAAATCCCCTGTGCGTCGACGTCGACGTTCTCGTCCAATTGATATTGAATTCGATGCTTAAGCCTATTGACCACACGGATGGTCACCATCACAATCGATGGAGGGCCACCGTTTGTTCGTTCGGTGACCTCATGCCCACTCCTCTGGTGACCAACCTCTGGTTCTCTCACCAGTTTTCTTCGGATTCTATTGAAAACGAGAGATCTTTATAGTTAAAATTACTTTGGTTTAAGGAATCTTGTTTGAAGGTCCTTGAATTCTTCTGATTGATACAGAAAGAGAGTGGTGAGGATTTGATTAAGACGATGGGGTTTTTCTAACATCATGTATAAATAAAGTAAAATACTGTTTAAATTTGGATTCAGAACTATTTTTAAAAAACAAAGAAATCTACCATCAACACCTTTTAATCACAATTCTCCACCCTATCACTCACTCCATCAACGTCGCTAAATGTAAATTTTAAACGTTCCGCCGATCGAACAGAATCAGAGATCAAACTTCATTAAGTAATCAACTGGCGCAGGACAGAGAAAACGACCAAGAGACAGAAAGTCAAATGAATGAAGAGACCAAGAGAAGGGGATGAAGAGACCGACCGACCGATGGTCAGACGATTCAGGACAAGGTTAACAAAACATTATTTCCGTTTCCGATATACCCTATGAACCATGGGGAGAGAGTGTGATGGAGACAGGAAGAGGGTGAGAAAGAGTGTGAGAAAGGGAGAAAGAGGAGTTGGAACCATCGTCTCTTTGGTGAAATTTCGTTGCGAAAACTTGATTAAGATTGAAACCTAAAACTGAAAACGTTTTACACAATTATTGCCTCCGTCCACAGCGATTGCGGCGTTCTCACCCTGCCACGCCCCCCAACATAAAAAGAGGGAGGATGTGGAGGAGAAGGCGTTGGTGGGCGGGGCTGCTTCATCGATTCCTCTTGCTGACTGCTTAATCGAACATCGAAAACCACTCACAACACAACGAGACAGAGACGAGTTCAATTGGTACAGAGGGAGAAAGAGATAGACAAAAAGTGGAGAGTGAGCGAGAGAGATAGAGGGGGGTGAGTGTGAGGGAGCAACTGGTGTGAGTGAGAGCGACAGATGCAGAGATGCGAAAGGCAACAATGTTTTGTTTTGCCAAAACTTTTTCATTTCTCGTTCGAGTCATTCTTCTGTTTTCTTTGGGACAGTGAGACGAGCATAGAGTGAGAGAAATGATAGAGGATGAGCGAGAGGGAGGGAGGATAAAAAAAGAGAGAGGGAGAGAAAACGATTCATGGCTTAGAAATTCGTATAAATACCTTCCACTCTAGGCTCAGCGATGTATGAAAACCCGCTCTTCCTTCCTTCCTGTCGTTTCAGTCTGCGTTTCTATCTATCTGTCTCTCTGTCTGTCTGTCTGTCATGCAATTGCGAGCCGGTGACCGGGTGTCGTCGAGATGGATGGACAACGGGGTCGACGCGTCGCGCCCCCTTCGTTACCCGCCCCCCTTTCGCACAACACGTCGCTTGCAAATCCAATGATGTTCGCTTCGACGGATTTTGACAGATCCGCACTTTTTCCATCGTCCTCGCTCCATCCCTCCTTTTCGATGTTGGTTCGATTGGTTTGTATTGATGACCATGGTCCTTGGACACAGACATTGGAGAGATGAGAGAAGGAGGAAGTGAGAGAGAGAGAGAGATGGAGGCATTCGTTTGGGGAATCGGCAATCATTGCGATGTTTTGACTCGTTGCATAAATATTTTTCATTCCTAACGATGGGGGAGGAAGAGGTGGAGAAAGAGGGGTGAGAGGAAGTGTTAAAGGAAGAGATGCGATTGGAAAATGGAGAAGGATATGGAGGAACTTTAGAATGACGACAACAACAATAACAACAACAAATCCCATATCAATAGAAGAAAACTAAAAGAGAAATAACTATGAAAATGCATTTCATATTGGATGCTGTTCATCAATTGGTTGTTTTCTTGTTGTTGCTGATATTGTTGTTATTTAGATTGATGTTCTTGTTATTGGTATTGTTGTTGTTGTTATTGATACTATTTTTGTCTCTGGTGTTATTGCAGTGCACGCGTTGTATCAAAAGGAAGAGTATCAAAAATAAATGAGAAATAGTCCTAAACCTGCTCTTGAAGTCGTGTTTGAAATCACTCCAATTGCTTTTAGAAACCTTTGTCAATATTCCCAGAAAGTCCTCTGACTCCTTTATTCTTCCTAGATTCTGCGAAAATCTCTGCAACGATTATATTACAACCTCGTTGAGTCTTTATCTATTATCATTTCTTTATTATCCTTTCTTTATGCTTTGTTTTACTTTGAGTGAAAAATTAAAAATTATGCCGCGCAAAAAACAGCATTGTTTATGTTTCATAAAATGATTTCGCGTGAGTAAATTCAGAGAGAATGAGATGGTTAATTGCCAAGCGAAAGGATAATCGATGGATGAGGAGGAGGAGGAGGCAGAAAGGGATAAACGAGGTGGAGACAAAATGGAGAACAGAATGAAGGGAGAAATATTATTGAAGATGGGAGAGAGACGCGATTTCCAGAGAATGAAGAGAAGGACGAAGGCTGGTTGAAAGTCGATAAAAGAAGAGAAGGATGAAGAGAGAAGGATGAAGAGAGAAGGAAGAAGGGAAAAGATTTGAGATAGAATGAAGATGAGAGAAGTAATGAAAGGTATACAAAATACGGAGAAATTCGCGTTTCGTTTTTGTTTCAATGGAAACCGGAAGTGACGCATGCATCACACACACACAATCAGAAGTCCACGAGACCTTGTCTTTGTTCGCAATGGATTTCGCGTCCTTCTTCATCGTCTACCACGGTATTTTTTTCATCCTACACTCCTTTTTTTTTCTATACCATACTTAATACCATTTGCATGTGTGTGCGTGTGTATATTACAATGAAAATATCGATAACATGAGCAAAAAAAAAACACAAACACATTTGCATTTAATGTGGACCCAGAACGCGATTTAATTTTTTGGGGTTCGAGCTCGTGACCAGGGTGGCCATATATTAATATATTTCGCCGGGTGGCCACCCTTGTCGTGGGGTCGCGATTTTTCGCGCCTCCTTCTGTAACTCCTTCTCAGTTCATCTATCTGTCTGTCTGTCCTCTCCATCCGTCTGTCTCTCGTCTCTCAGCCTTTCAAGGTGTCGTTTGACCACCCAGAGAAACCTTTTTCGCGCCACGCCCCTTTCTGACGCCCCCTCCTGCCACGCCTCCGAGGTTCGGGGCGTCTTGTGTGCGAGTTGTTGACCATTCATAACGAGGCAGAGTGAGAGAGGAACTGAAGGTGGAAGCAAAAGAGGTTGGAGTGAGAAAGAGAGAGAGAAAAGGATCGAAGAACCGAAGAATTAATGGAAATCGGCTAATTGTAGGCGTGTCGAGGGACGAAAAGGAAACAGAAGGATGATACGAGAAGAGGGAGAAGAATGCGATCAAAGGAGGAGAAAGGAAGGAGGAGTCTACAAGAGAGGGAGAAGGAGAAAAACGTGGACCCAAACAAAGAGAGCGACACGAAGGGAATGAGAGAAGGAGATTTCGTTTTTTTTTTTTGTTCTTTCGAAGGGATTTTCAATATTTTTCGCGTCGTCCCCAACGATAACAAAACAAATTTGGGAACACACACGCACCCTGAGCTCCGGACCAGGGATGCCGCAGATGAATTTTCAATTTCGATGCCACCACAACCGCCCCCAACACCCCATAACCACGCCCACCTCATCCCACCACGCCATCGACTACGATCGAAGCATCCGAAAAGATTCGCGAATTGCGGAAGAAACTTCGATTTTCACCGAAGGACGAAACTGAATTTTTTAATTTTAAAAATTTCGAAGTTTTTATCGTGAGGAGTTTGTTGTAAAAGCCTTGCTAATGGAGAATTAGGAAGCTGGAATTTTTCTTTTTGGCTGATGGTCTTCGTTTGAAATATGAGGGCAGATGACAACAATAATAATCACAAAAACCACAATAATAGCAACAACCATAATATTAACAACATCATAGCAACAACAAATGGATACAACAACAAATAGCTACAACAACAAATAGCTACAACAACAAATAGCAACTACAACATTTGACATTGACTACTGTTTTTGTCATTTTCCAAGTCTTGCTTTGGATTTTGGAAATCGGTAGCCGTAGAAAAGGGAAAAAAGTAACAACAACAACAATTGGATAAAAGACAACAACAACAATTGGAAAAAGACAACAACATGGTGAGGCTTTGATACAAAAAAATTTCACATACGCCGCTCACTCGCTCGCCGTTGATTGACGTGCTTTTCATTGATGCCTCTTGATTGGTTTTTACCTGTAGACGAGACAGCAGGACAGACAGAATTTCGTGGAGGATGGACAGAGAAAGGTGGGAGGAGAAACAGAGAGAGGGGAAGGGAGAGGATAGACATAGGCAGGTATAGGATAGAAAGGATAGGAAGAGGAGAGATGAGAGGAAGAATGGAAGAAGGAGTTGGGTGGATGAATCCAGGGAGATGGGATGATGGACAGAGAGTTGTGAAGATCTCTGAAGAGAAGGATAGACATAAAGACAGGAGGACCGATGGACGAATGGACAGATAGATAGAGGACCGCTGGATACCCGGCTAGACGACAGAGGATGCGTTCGTCAGTCAGTCAGAGCCGAGTGTGCGAAACAAAGGACAGCCGGAGGAGACGAAGCTCATCCGGGTTTCAGGAACACTGCGTAGGATGAGATTCGAGGCCTTCATTAGAAGCCCCCCCGAGGAAGGTTGAATGAGTTAGAGAGAAGAAGGGGGCGTGGACGGTGGGCGTGGTATTTGTCCCTTTCATCAGAGTTCAATATGCGTGCACTTGAAGCATCGGGTGACCGCTTGAGTTTTTCAACCACACGACTTTCGTCTCTGTGTTTCTCTGTCTCTCTCTGTTTTTGTGATTTATTTACACATTTTATTACACATTGCATTGGCAACCCTTCTCACACTCCCACACATTGGGTGGCAACCCTATTTCGTCTTTGGCCCGACCGATGAATTGCTTTATTTGAATTTTTATTTCGACTTTTCTTCTCACTCTCTCTCTCTTGGGCTCTTTGTCTCTTCCTTTCTTCCGAAGCCTTTTTTATCCTGTGTTGGATTTTTTCCCGATGAATTTTTCTTGTTGTTGTGTTGTTTTTGTTGTTGCTTTTTATTTTTGTTGTTATTGTACCGGTGTTGTTTGCGTTTTTAATTAAGAGCGTGGACCGAATGTTTGTCGAGTGCGCCGAGGCGATGCGTCTCTCTTTCTATCTGTCTGTCTGTCTGTCTGTCTTTCCATCAGCCTGGCTGTCTGTCTGTCTACGGCTTTCTGAGAACAATACGACGAATGTGTGGTAGAAGAGTGAGAAATTGGGGAGATGGAAGAGGAGGATGAGAAAACGAAGGAAGGCCTCTGATGACGACGTCCAAACTTTATCGTAATTGCATATCTTTTCGCAAGGCAAACAGACAAACAGTCAGAGAGACAGACAGACAGTTGATATTCAAACATACACAGACAATTGATATCCAAACACACACACAGACAGATAATATCCACACATAGATGACTCACACCAATACACACATAGAGAGACAGAGTAATCAAACGTCTGCGATCACCACCTTTGCACGTTTTCATTTCCGCTTCCGGTGCGAGGATCCGTCGTCCGTTCGTTCGTTCGTTCGTTCGTTCGTCGTGTGTTGATGGTTTGATTGATTGGCAGAAGAGTGGTGGAGAGAGGGAGAGGAGAAGAGAGGGAGTAGGAGAAGGAGAGGGAGAAGGAGAGAAAGAGCAGGAGAAAGAGATGGATGGAGAGGAGAAGGAGAAAGAGATGGATGAGAAAGAGGAGGAGGCGTGAAGGATTCGATAGGATGTGGCTAATGCTTTAATCCAACAACAGAAAAAACAACAAGGATTTTGGTGTGAGGAAGAAAGTGAAGTGAGAGAAGGAAGAGGGAGAAAGTGAAGAGAATGATGGAAGAGGGAGAAAGCGAAGTTCACCGAGTGTGATGGCGATAGAATGAGAAGGATATATTCGTTGAAACATTTTAACGACTTAATTGCATGTTTGCCGAGCATTCGATTGCGATTGTTCTTACGAATGATTGTTGGTTTTTATTGTTGGTATATTGTTGTTGTATTTTATTGTTGTTCTTGTTGTATTTTATTGTTGTTCTTGTTTGTATTTTATTGCTGTTGTTGTAGTATTTTGTTTCTTTGTTTTAATTTATAACTTGTTGTAATTTAAGCGATGTTGTAGACTGTACTTCGTTGTTGTTTTTCTCCTTATTTTTTACGTCCTCAACTTTTACTTTCACTGATCCACATCGTAAGGATTAATTTGTTAAAACTTTCACACGATCGATCGATGGACGATTTAAGGAGAAAGTTAATAAGGGAAGTAAAAAGTGAAGGCGCCAAAATAAAGAGAATGAGGGAAGGAAGAAGAACAATTTCAAACAATTTCCGAACCTCGAGAAGCCTCGCCCTTAGCACCTGGGATCCCTTCACCATCCTCAATTGGGTTCAAGTTTTACCTGCAACGATAGAAAGAGAGGGAAAACCCATTAATAAAGAGGGAAAAATATTTCCAATACTTATTATTTATTTTTCAAATACAGAACAACAAATTGATATAAAAATATAAAATTGAAAAAAAAAAATAAAAAATAAAAAATAAAAATAAAATACAAAACACAACAAAATACAAAACTAAAAATAATAAAATTGGAAAACAACGAAAAATATAAATTGCAAAAAAAACAACTGAAATAAAAAATAAAACAAAAAATAAAAACGAAATAAATTGAAATAGAAAAAAAAAGTTAACCAAAAGCCTTTGACATGACATTTTTATTGCAATTGACAAAAGTTGAGAAACTTTTAGATGAAAAAAATTTATATAAATAGTACAAAAGAACTTTTGATGCGAGTGGCGCGTGTAGAAAGAGGAGGGAAAGAGAAAGAAAGGGAGTGTAGTACAGAAGAAAGGGAGAGAAGTAGAAAAGAAAGGGAATGAAGTAGAAAAGAGAGATAAAGGAGGGAGGGAGACAGCAAGAGGCAATTCCAACACTCGCCCACCGCTCAAGTGCAGGCGACGACAACCTCTTTAGAAAATATCCTGGAAGCTCTCGGTCAACCCTCGTAAGAAACTCGGCCGAGAACTCGAAGAAGGACGAAATGCCAGAAACAACAAAGGAAAAATAATAACAACAATATCATGTTCTTATTGACAATAACAAAAATAAAAACAACAAAAATAAGAAAAGCAACAATAAGAACAACAACAACCATAATAACAAAACCAACACCTACAACAACCAAGTGAAACGTCTTGAAAATAAATGAGTATCGAGTTCTTGGATATTCTTCTTTGTTGTTACTTTTTGTTGTTGCTGTTGTATTTATTGTTGTTGTTACTATTTGTCCAGAACGCATAAAACGCACGAACCGACGACGCCAACTGCGACGTCAACGCCGACAGAGACTGCGGGGCCGACTGCAGCGAAATCGTTGTTCGATTTCAGGAAATCAATTTTTCTTTTTGTTATGTCGTTGTTGTTCTTGTTGTTGTTATTTTGTTGTTGTTATTTTGTTGTTGTTCTTGTTGTTTCTGTCCGAATCCCAATACATCGAGTTTCTCGAATGCACACACGCACATCGAGACATTGTCACACAAACACATACAAATTCATTTGGACACATACACAAAAACACTTGGTCACACACGCACACAAACACTTGGTCACACATTTCGCACAAACACTTGGTCACAGACACGCATGTGTTTCGTTTATCGTCGAAGGAATCGCCACGAAAAAGTGGGCCAAACGACGAGGGGTGGGTTCGAGTCTCGAGTTGGATCCACAGTTTTCTTTCTTCATGGATTTCTTTTTCATTTTTTTTTTTTTGTCGACCGCATTGTTTCTTCTAATATTGTTGTTCTTGTTGTTGTCCTTCTCCTTGTTGTCCTTTGTCCTCGAAAATCCTCTCGCTGCATGAGATTCTTTTTTTTCATCCTCTGTTCCTTCTTCTTGTTCTGCTCGCTTCGATGCCTCTGCCTCTCATTCTTCCTCCTTCTTTACCTTTACCTTTTCCTTCTCCACCTCTCACTGCTTCCTTTAACTTATGTTTCATCTCCTCCCACTTCTTCAACCTGTCCTCCTCCTTTCCTCTCTTTCCATCACTTCTTCCTCCTTTTCTTCTTCCCCTTCTCCCTTTCTATCTTGAAAAATTGGGATTCGGTTGGTTCGACTTCGGTTTCAGCTTCCTTCCTTCCTTCCTTCCTTCGGTCGGTCCCTTGTGGCGACGAAAATTATGTGAAAAGTTGGGAAAATCCTAAATTGCATTTCGTGCCTTCTCCATCTGCTTCGTATTTGGCTCGGGATCAGGTGTGGAATATTGGAAGGAGAGACGAGGAGAAGATGGGCGTAGATGGCTTTCAAGAATTTCGCATCGAACGAAGGCTTTCAAGTTGATGAAGCAGCAGCTCGTGCAGATGGTCACCGTGGAGGACCAAAGTGAATGGGATTTGAATAGATGAGAAGACTCCAAATTCCCAAATGCGTAGACTATGACGATAAAGTCTTTGGAGTGCCGTTTAAAGACTCTCTCTATCAAGATTCTCTCGATTTTTATTCAAAACTCGCGTATTAAAAACTCTCTTTTTTAAGACTCTCTCTATCAAGATTCTCTCGATTTTTATTCAAAACTCTTTCCTTCAATACTCTCTCTTTTAAGACTCTCTCTTTTAAGGTTCTCTCTTTCAAGGTTCTCTCTTATAGGAATCTCGATTGAAATTCTTACTTTTAAAGCCCCTTGAAGTCTCTGAAGGAAAACTTTTGAAACTATTTATTTCTTTCTCCCTTCAAATCTATCGCCCTTTAATTCGTTATCACTTTAAATCTCACATAGAGCTAGAGTTAGTTCCACATTTTGTGCACAGGACGACCCCAGGGCGAACTCTTCTCCCTTCTCCCTCTCTTTTCTCGCTCTTCTCCCTCTCTTTTCTCTCTCTTCTCCCGCTCTTTTCTCTCGTCTTCTCTCCCTCTCTTTCATCTCGTTCGCCCTCCCTGGAGGCTCCCGGTGAACGTGAATCGCATGAAGTGGACTCATTTAAAAATCGTTGCTTTTGCAAAACAACGACACAACAACGACAACAAAAACAACTACAACAACCACCTCCAGAGGCCTCACAAATGGAGAACCTCTTCTGAACGCCTACAGCTGCAACAAACGACAACAACAAAAGTAATAACAACAACAAAAACCAACAAACAAAATTCCAACAAAACGAAAACTTGATTATATAAAACGATGGAAAGTAAATACATAGTCGAGTTATACAATACATATATATATATAGTATATATAGAAGTGGTTATTTACAACAACAACAACAACAAGAAAAAACAATTCATGACACGCACAACGTCGACGTCAACGTTGGCAGCGACAGAGACTGGTTGTTGTCGTTGTTGTTTTTGGTTTTTTTGGATGCCATTTGAAAAACGCACTTGCGAAAAACAGAGAAAATGGGAATAACACAAACAACAACAACAACTACGATAGCAGCAACAACAACAAACGCACGCACAACATTTTCGCACAAACACACAGACAAACAGAATTACAGCCAGAGACACACACATACACACAGAGATAGACACACACACACACACACACACAAATACACAACACTATACTAGCAAAAACACAGAATGCCCCAAACGCCCAAAAGAAAATCCAATTCGAATGACGTCAGCAGCATTTTGGCGCCCACCAACAGAACAGAACAGAACAGCAAAAACCCCGCCCACTTTCACCTCCTCCTCCTTCTCTCACTCTGTCTCTCCCTCTCTCTCTCTCTCTCCCTCTCTCTCTCCCTTTCTCTCACTCCCTGTTTCCATCTGCAACACAACTCATGGAGGTGGAGAAGAAGACGAAGCTCCAAAATTCAAGTGGGCCGAGTGGACGCCGCTTGGAAAGGGATGGAAAGAAGAAGGGGGGGGGGGGATTTGGGAGGAGAAGGAGGATAACTAGGGAGGGGAGAAGGAGAAGAAGAGAAGGAGGAGAGGAGAAGAGGAGAAGGAGGAGAGGAGAAGAAGAGAAGGAGGAGAGGAGAAGGAGAAGAGATGAGGAGAAGTAGGAGTGGAGAAGTAGGAAGAGGAGAAGGAAGAGAGGAGAAGGAAGAGAAACAAGAGAGGAGAAAGAAGTACATGAGAGGGAACTCGTGCCATGTAATCGCATCAGGCGACTGGAGTGGATGAGGGGCGGCGACAGAGGGGGCGTGGCTTGGGGGCGGCGAGGAAGAGGACGAGGCCGAGGCCGATGCTGGCAGATTGTTTTGGATGCAGGTCGAGAAGAGTCTGGTGGTGGTGTTTTTCATAGAGAATATTTTTGTTGTTCTTGTCCTCATGCTTGTTGTTCTTCTTGTTGTTGTTCTTGTTGTTGTTCTTGTTGTTGTCCTCCTTGTTGTTATTTTCCTTTATTTTCTTCTAGTTGTTGTTCTCCTTTATCTTCTTCTAGTTGTTTTCCTACCAGCATTTGTTGTTCTCCTTGTTGTTGTTCTTCGTTCCTGTGCTGTTCGCCGTGCGTGAAGAAAACGCAACGCGCCCAAGCGATTGATGAGTTTTTCCCCTCGCCCCCTCAACAAAAGATGAGACGATGGGCGGCAGCAGCGCAAGGGGCGTGGCTGACTGAGTTTTGTATTCATTGCAGGCATTCTCTCAGGTTGAGGCAACTGTGTTGAAGGAATTTAAAAATGGGAGATGGGGAATTGAAATTATTCGATGCACGCTTTTAGGCGTTTAGGCCTGCAGCTTTAAACGCACTTCGATCGAAGGTAAAGGGAATAGTGAAAGGAAGGAGAGGAAAATAAAGAGAAGTGAATGGAAGAAGGAGAAGTGAATGGAAGAAGGAGAAGTGAAAGGAAGAAGGAGAAGTGAATGGAAGAAGGAGAAGTGAAAGGAAGAAGGAGAAGTGAAAGGAAGAAGGAGAAGTGAAAGGAACAAGTGGGAGAGGTGAAAAAAGAAGGAGACACTGAAGGAAGTTTGATAATTGATAAGTTTTCAATGCAAGAAAGAAGAATCATTCGCTCTTTCTTTCGTTCTTACTTTCTTTTTATCTTTCTATCTTTCTTCATTTCTTTCGTTACTTTTCCCTTCTTATCCCACCATATTTTTCTTTCCTTTCTTATTTCATTCTTTTTTATCTTCACTTCCTTGAAGCATTTTTCGGCTCATGGCCTTTGACTCATCAGGAGGAAAAC
Source organism: Coelopa frigida (assembly GCA_017309665.1). Classification (NCBI taxonomy): domain Eukaryota; kingdom Metazoa; phylum Arthropoda; class Insecta; order Diptera; family Coelopidae; genus Coelopa; species Coelopa frigida. Next base: position 3,607,076 of record CM029565.1, on the reverse strand, counting down.
TTAGCAGCAATAAAAGAAACAATTGTGAAGGAGAAGAAGAATAACAACAGCAACAATAATAATAACAATAGAAGCTTTTACAACAACAATGAAGACAACAATGACGACGAGGACAACGATAACAACAACGACAACAACAACGAAGACGGCAACAAGAACGACAAAAACAACGTCAAAGCAATGACAAGTTACAAATTGCAGCAATTCTTCGACTCGGCCACCCCTTGAAGAAAACCCTTGGAGGAAGGGGTCGAAGCCCCTAGCAACACTTCCCTTAACCCACCTCCTCCTTCTCGTCCCCTCTCCCTCTCCATCATCTCTTCTTACTCTCCTACTCCCCTTCTCCTTCGCAACACACCGCGTTCAACGCCCTCTGCACGCGCCCGAAAGTAGATTTCGCTTCACTTCCGTTTCCGCTTTCGTCAAGCGCAACGCCGTGCCACGCCCCCCACCACCGCCTCCTTCTTCTCGACTCGAGCGAAAGTGAAAGCGAAGTCAAGAAAATTTCTGCGATTTTTGGCTCCGTGGTTGCGGAACGAGAACGAGAAAATGAAAAGTAAAAACGTTGCCTGCTTTTTGGCGCCAGTGAAATTTATTTTATTTTCACGCGGTTCGAGGGGGGGGGGGATTGAGGAGGGAAGTGAAACGAAAGCGAAAGTTGTGGGTGTCGCGAAGGTTGGGCCACGATGTGCACACAACAAAAACAAGCAACGACAACGACAAAGGGAAAAAAGAAAAAACACAAAAACGAAAGGAAGAAATTTTTATCTTCATTTGCGTCGCACACGCAAATTGCATTGCGGCGGTTTTCGATTTCAGCGAGGATAACGAGAGACGGAGGAGGAGAAAAATTAAAGGAATTGTTCGAAAATTAAATGATATGTTGGAAAAATATAGGAATAGTTTATAATTTAAGGAACTATGGAATCATTTAATGAATTGTTGCAAAAAATCAAGGAATTGTGGAAGAATTCAAGAAATAGTTGAAAATTAAAAGAATTGTGAAAAATTAAAAGAATTGTGTAAAATTAAAGGAAATGTGAAAAATTAAAGGAATTGTGAAAAAATTAAAGGATTTTTTGCAAAAAACTGACTATTTGAAAATGAAAAATTTTTTGGTAGAATATATTTTTTCGTGAGCTATATTTCTCTCTATAACAATTATTAATTTCACTCCAAAGTCTCTTTTGAGAACGATTTCAGTTTCAAAACTCCAGAGTGAAAATTTCGAAAATCAACCCTCATTTGGTGAGTGGGAAAATCTCGATCGATTTTTCGCACACAGCTTTTCACAACAACAACAATTACAATAACACAGAGGGGAGTAGGTTGACAACAAAAATCATTAGAATAACAAGAACAACAATTACAAAAACGAGATGTACAACAACAACAAGAACAACACTAACAACTTCATCGCTAATTAGCGACATTTGAGCAGCATCTCGCGAGCCGGGAAAACGAGGAAAACCCGTCGAACAACTCGAACGGATGGACGGACGGACGGATGAATGGATGGTTGGTTTGGTGGATGGACCGATGGTTGGGTGGACGGTGGACGGACGGACGGACGGACAGACAGATGGACGACATCAATAGAGGCCAGCACGCGTTTCCCTTCCGTGACAACCACCCGATTCTCTCCTCCTCCTCTTTTCTCCACCACTCCACGACTTTTCCAACTTTTCCCGTTCTGTCGAAGTTGGTCGAGAGCCAGCGACATCGACATCGAACATGGAAAAGTGTTTCATTTCGCTGCAATTGCAGCCACAGACGAGGCCTCTGCATCCTCCCTTCAACTTCAACTACATTCCCTTCCTACATCATTCATCCCCTTCCTATATCATTCATCTCCTTCCTTCATCCTTCTCTTCTTCGCCTTCCCTTTCGCTCTCTTTCCTTCTGCCGCCCCTGATGTTGGTGACCGAGGATTAGAGGGGGGAATGGGATTCAGTCGAAAGTGGTTTCCTTTGAGATCCTGCAGGACGACGACCACGATGACGGCGTCGCACGTGCCTGACGGCGGTCGGCGGCTGTGGATGCAGCCGAATTTGAAGCAGCATCCTGCACCCTTGGCTTTGTGTTGTTGCAGTTCTTGTTGTTGTTAATATTATTGTTAATGTTGTTGCTGTTCTTGTTATTGCTATTGTTTTTTCAGTTGTCGCTTTTTTGTTACTTCAGATGTTGCTTTGTTACTTCAGATGTTGCTTTTTGTTGCTTCTGTTGTCGTTCTCTGTTGTTAGATGTCGTTTGTTGTCAATTGTTGGCGATGTTGTCGTTGTTGTTGTCATTTGTTAGCGTTGCCGTGAGTTCATGTTGTTGTTGTCTCCCTGGTCGTCATTGTTGTTGTTGTCAATGCATTTGATCCCCGACCCCAATGTTTTCTCCTTTTGGTCCTTGCAAACGAGGGTTGGTTTGTTATCAATTCACTTTAATGTTGTTGCTGCTGTTGTTGTTGTTGCTGCTGTTATCCTCTAACTGCATGTGCAACGAATTGCAATCCCGTTCCCTTTGATCCGCCGAAGCGCGAAATTAGTTCCAGAGGACGAAAAAAAAAAAAGAGTCAGCGGTACAGAAAGAGAAAACGATGGAAGGGAAATTAAGGGACCTTTAAACGTGTTTTCATACAGAGAGAGAAAATCTATTCTGAAATAGATATTCATGGAAAAAAAAATATTTTCATTATTTTATATTATTGTAAATTTATTTTGGTTTTATTTTTATAAGAGATAATTTTTTTGTTTTATTATTTATTTATTTTATTATGGAAATTTATTGATTTATTTCTTTTTAAGATTTATTTCTTATTTATTCCTTAATTTTTTGTTAAGAAATACATATTTTAATTAAATGAATCGAATTCAAAAATGTTACTGTAAAAATCGAATAATCTTCAAATTGATTAAATTAAATATTTTCTCTCAGTGTACTTCGACAATGACAACGACCTCTCGGTGCATCAATCAAATCATCAAAATACTGTGAACATGTTTTTTCTCCACATCCCTGGTATCGTTGTTGTTGTAGTTGATTTTGTTGTTGCCTTGTGGTCATTCCCTTTTGTATCCTTTTTAACAAAGCTTCCGAAATGCATCAAATTTGTTATTTTCCATTCACAACAACAACAAAAAGAATTACAAAAACCCACCCCTTCACTCAGAGCTCATGTGCAAGGGTTGCACCCGATCAACCCCTGACCCTCCCCCATCCCTTCCATCAACGTAACTGCAGGGATTTGCATTCATTATTTCTTGTTGTTGTTGTTGCAACAACATGCAATTGAATGAACACAAAGGACTCGTCATAATGGAATAACGAATTGAAGGGAGGAAGAAACGAGAAAATCAGGCTAAAGAAGCAGTCGAGCGACGATAAGCCGTTTGCTCACACGAGCACGAAATCCTCTTCGTGCCGATTGCACATTGCACACTCGTTACGCTTCGGCTAACCGATTGCACTTTCAGCACGCTTCGTGTGGCACCCGATCCCCCATCGACCGATCGATCGCCGGCGAATGCATCATGGGCGACCTCACGATTGGTCGACAAACGATTTGCATCGAAGCCGACGCGTGCAATCGTTGCGAATTAAAAACGAGCCCCACACGAGCCGACCAGACCCGAACCGAACTGAATGAACAACGAAACCCGATCGTGTGATCGCATGTGGAGCCGAGTGTTTCGCATGGGAAGCCGAAGAGCGACCGCCGACCGACGACCAGATGCAGCGACGAATCCGAAACGCAATTAAGGCGAGGCGATTAATTGGCAAGAACAACGACAACAACAACTAGCACAACGACAACAATAAAAACAAGAACAACAACAAAAAATCAACGATTGCACTCGCTGCTCATTCGTTCGTTACACAAAAACTCTGCTCGTGTTGCATCGCGCTCTTTCGCTCGCAAGTCGGCGTCGTTGTTGTTGTTTTTGTCGAAGTCAAATGCGATTGCCGAATGGGATTGTGACAAGTGCAGCGAATGGGGCCGAAGGGGGAACCGAGCGGTGTCGGGTGGAGCCGAGTGGAATTTTGATTTGCGAATCGCATGGCGAATGCATTGCGAATGCAAATAAAAATGGCGATCGTCGGTTGGGGGCGGTAGATAGCGAGAGTGAGAATGAGACAGAGAGAGTCAGCGTAGAAATTATAATTATTTCTACGCTGAAATAATTATAATTATACGTTATTTTTGGAATTAACGTATTTTCAAATTGCATAATTAGAAATTATAATAGAAATTAAACATTGCGTTTTAATATCCAGATAATTAAAGACTATTTAATTCGTAAATCAAGATAAAAAAAATGCATTTAAATATCAAGAAAATTAGATTAATTTGAATTTCTAAACCTTTTGCATGCTCGTTTGTGCTTTTGCATTTTGCGTTCTCTTCTCGTTCGCCTTCGTTCTTTTGGTTGTTCACGGTTTTCGGTTGATTTTCTCTTATCTTTCGCTTGCTCGTTCTGCGTTGGAGCAGATTGCATAATCCCGATATTTTCAGCAACCGGCCCCCTTCACCCTTCTTCTTCTCACGATCCCCATCAACACACTTCAACATTGCTTCACCACATTTAGTTGTTGTTGCTACTGCTATTGTTGTTGTTGTTCTTGTTGCTGCTGCTGTTTCTGGCGTTCGTTCGAGTCTCACGCGCTGACGAAATTAACCTACATTTCGACCACAACAACAAAAACAACAACTACACCTCCGGCAATAAGAAACAACAACAATAAAGAACGAGACACACACCAAAAACACACACAAACTCGCACACATAAACCAAAAGCAAAAACAACGTCAACGCGTTCTCAAAGAGAGAACCTAAAACAGAAACAACAACAACAACGACAGTGGTCGACAATGCGAGCGATAAAAAAATAAAAATAAAATAAAACCAAAAATATATTCATGAATATATGCGAAATTCTTTATCTTGTGCATTCTTTGCTTCTTCTTCTCCTTTTTATTTTTATTCGCATCTTTTTGGTTTTTATTTTCTCTTCATTTCACGTTTCTTCTTGATTTTTATTTTCTCTTTTTTTTTCTCGTTTCTTCTTGGTTTTTATCATCTTCCTCATTTTTATATTTCATTCTTGATCAAATTTATTCGTTTTATTATTTTTGTGTTGTGAATAGTTCTTGTTGTTGTTCTCTCACTCTCTTTCGGTTCTGAAGAAAAATGAGGAGTGGATTTGCAACAACAACAACAACGCCAACATATACAACAACTCAAGGTCTCGTGAACCGATCCTCGCGGCGCATTTCCCGCTTCCAAACACAAACACACTCACACACAAATAAATACGATCACTCACTCTCTCATTTCGTCTCTCTTTCTCTTTCTAACACTCGCTTTGGCATTGCCAAAATTTTTGTGCGCCGTTGGCAACACTTGTTCCAACGCACGCGCGTGCGTCACTCGCGCAGTTTTGAAAACAAGGTCAAATGCAGTTGTTGTTGTTTTTATTGTTGTTGTTATTGTTGTTGTTATTGTTGTTGTTATATTTGTTGATTCTTCCTCTTCTACTTCAGCTTTGTTTATATTTTTGTATAGTATTTTTGCTGCTATCGTTTTGGTTGTTCTTGTTGTTGTAGTTCTTTGTGTTGCTACTGCTGGTGCTTTTGTTGTTGTTGCTATTATTGTTTGTTATTTTTTCTGTTTTATATTTATTCTTTTATTTTTATTATTTATCTCTTCCGTTGCAAAAATGTTGGTCGATCTCTCTTTCTCTTTCTCTCTCTTTTTCTCTCTCTGATCGTTAGTCCTTCTCTTTGTTTCGTTTGCTATCATTCTTATTTTTTATTCTAATTATTGTTTTTGTTGTTATTGTTCTCTTTGAGCTTTCTTTTTCAAGGTTTCAATATTTTTTTTTTATTTTTGTTGTTGTTGTTGCATTACTTTTTTAACCTGGTTTTTGTTCGTTCTCATTGATGGATGTTGTTGTTGTCGCTTCTTCTTCATCTTGTTCTTGTTCTTCTCGTCCTGCGACCTCCAGAAATTCCTGGAACATATTTTTCGCTCGCGTCGACCAAAAACAGCGATCGAAGAAGAAGAACAAGAAGATGATGATGATGTGATGAACAAAATTATGATGAAGAAGATGAAGAGGTGAAAAAAAAGGTGTGCGAAAACTTCTTGAGAATCGCCGATGCTGCTTCTTCTTAGCTGGGAGAATATCGATCAAGGGATCCTTCGAGCGAGAGAGATGGGGATAAAGCGAGAGAGAGATAGAGAAGGAGAGTGAGCAGATCGTCATCCAATGATTGGGGAAGAAGAGGAAGGAAATACCAAAGTAAATCTTAAAAAAAATTAAAAACTCCTTCAACTGATTTGCAAAAACTCGAATTCGATGATTGAACGACAGCAGCAGCAACAACAATTCATAGAAATCAACAACAACAACAAAAAGTAATTCTATTAAACCCATAATAGCAATTACGAAAACAATAACAATAATGAGAGAGAGAAACACTTGTTTTAATGCTATTTGAAATCCATCAGTTATTTATTTAGTTATTTATTTATTATTATTATTATTATTTTATTAGGTATTTATTTATTAGATTGTTCGGAATTTGCTTGATTATTTCTTTTTCTTAATTTATACAATTTATTATTTATTTATTATTATATTTTATTGAATATTTTTATTGAGTTTATTTTTATTTATTTTATATTTTCTTATTTACTGTTATATTTATTTATTCAAGTACTGTAATTTATATAATGTTATTTATTTTCTATTTTATTTCCCTTTTTTATCATTTTATTTAATTTTGATTCTTCTCTTTTTAATTCTATATTATTCTCATTATTTTATCTTCGTTATATAATTTAGTAATAATTTATTTTACTTTCTACTGATTCTTTATGGTCAATTTTTTCTAATTTCTCCTCTCATTATTATTTGATAAATATTATATCTTTTATTTTATTTGTTTTTATTAAATATCGATTTATTTTAATTTGAATCTTGTTGAATTTCATTATTGTTGTCTTTCATTGTTATTGTTGTTGCTATTGCATTATATAACATTTATTTTCGATTCGCCTTCAACAACTGCAACAATTTCGATCCCTTCTCCTTCGCGTCCCACCGCCAGCCACGCCCCCTTCCACCTCCTCCTCCTCTCTCTTCTTCTTCTTCTTCTTCTTTTCGAGGTGATCTGCTCGATATTTCGTTAAATATTTCCGTTTCGTTGTATGTATTTGTTTTTTCGACTTGTATCGACTTTTCGTTAAAAACAAAAAATAGATAAAAATACAAAATAAATAAAATAAATAAATACGAAAAAAAGCAATTTAAGTGAATTTTTATGAGCGCCATCTTTCGTTTACTTTTGTTTATTAAATGTTGTTGTTAATTGTTTCTTCTTCTTCTTTTTTCGTCTTTTCACTTTTTTTGCAACGTAATTGTTGTTGTTGTTGTTGTTGCTGCTCGTGGCGCATTCGCGTTCGTCACATGTGACCTTGGCTGCAATCTTATGTACAACAACAAGAGCAACAACAATAACAAGCACCATCAACAATAGCAGCAGCAACAACAACAACAACGACAAATCAACAGCAACGAAGCGGTTGTTGATTGTTTTTTTTTTGTTTTGCTATTTATTTATTTCGTTATTTGCATGTGTTTTTGTTGTTGTTGTTGTTGCTGGTGTTAGCTTTGCAGCGGAAATTTAAATTTCAAAGCTGCCGGCGCATGCGTCGCTGCAGCCAAATTGCTGGGACGCTTCATCCTCCTCGGGTCAGAATTTTGACGGGGATTTCGACTCAAAGAATTTGTGAATTTTGAAATTTTCTAGGGGAAATCAAATTTTGTCGAATTATTAATATTTTTAAGCTATTTTGTTTATTTTGTTTTATTTTTGTTTTATATATATTTTTTTTTTTAATTGTTTGAGAAACAGAATTTTTTGAATTATTTGGATTTAATAAAAATGTTTGAAATTTTATTTATTATTTTTATTTTTATTCATTATTTTATTTATCTTTATTTTTTTGTTCCTATTTATTATTTTTTATTTAATTTTATTGTTTTTATATTTTTTTTAATTTTTTGTTTTGTTTTATTTTAATTGTTTTTTTTTTCCTTTTCATTGAGTTGATTAACGAAAACATTTTTAAAGCGTAAAAAACTCCAAATAATAATTAGTGTTAAATTGAGAAATATTTTTAAGATTTCAATTTAAATTATAATGAACATAAAATTCCGAAGAAACTTCGAATAAATTTGTCTTTGGTAAAAATTCCGCGAGCGCCAGGTGACGAGGAAGCAGACAGCTGAGAAAAAACAACAACATCGAAAAAACCCCCAACGCAAGGCACACCCAAGGCAAATAGTTAGTATATTTCGTATGCAGCTGTTGGCGGTTTTTCGAGTGCGACTTTTTTGCGGAAGAAATAAATTAAGAGCGAAGTCTCGTCTCGACTCGATTGTTATTGTTGTTGTTGTTGCTATCGTCGCTGTCATCAATGAACGACGAATAAAAAACACATGCGCCATCAATGACAACAACAATAACAACAAAGAAGCAGACTATAACAACAAAAATATTTGTTGCAAATTTAACAGATTTTTTCAAATCAAATTTTCTTCTTTTTTTTCTCTCGTTCGGTGATGAGTGACGAGAAGGAAAGAGAAGTAGAAGAAGAAGAGGAGAGCGGCATGAGGAAGTTGAATGAGAAGGGGGGGAGGGGGGCGGGACGGTTGCGTCGCAGTCAGACGAAAATATTCACTGAATGACATTGAAAAAATTACACTTCATGCGAATTGAAATGCAGCGAGTTCTCGCTCTCTCTCTCTCTTTCTCTCACTTACTCCCCTTCACTCTCATGCCCTCTCCCTTACTCGCATGTCCTCCCTCTCACACCACTTCCCTCTCCTTCTCACTCTTCTCTCTCTTTCCGCCCCTTCGTCATTCTTCGCGCATTTCGCGACCAACTGCGACTTTAACTAATTTTTTGACAAAATATAAAAAAATCGAAAAAAAGAAAAAATCAAATAGGAAAAAATATAAAATAGAACAAAAAAAAAATCAAGAGAAAAATAATTTAACAAAAAAAAACAAATCTAAAATAGCAACAAATAAAGGCATAAAAATAGAAGGAAACGACGTTCGGAGTTCGGCGAGCGAGAGAAAGAAAGAGTGGGACGAGAGGAGAAAAAAGTCAACAGTCAAAAACAGCAACAACAACACTGACGACAACAAGAACAACGATATTCGCTGCACACAAGTGTCCCAGTTCCACGATTCTCTCATTCCACGATCTTTCGTATCGCTTTTTGATTCGATTGTTTTTTATTTTCTCGTTCTTTTCCATTTTTTGATTATTTTTCTATTATTTGCGTGTCTTTTTTTCGCATTAAATTTTATTGCTACTTTTTCGGCAATTGTTGTTGCTATTATTGTTGTTTTTATTATTGTTGTTTTGATTATTGTTGTTATTTTATTTCTTGTATATTTATTTTTTTGTTATTATTATTTTTAAGTTATTATTATTTTTAAGTTATTATTATTTATTGTTGTTATCATTGTTAATGTTGTTGTTTTGAATGAGTTCATTTTTTTGGCTGATGAAAGGCGAAATTTCAACGGAACAAATGCAGACAGAAAGACACGAGTGAGAGGTGAAAAGGAGAGAGACGGGGAGAGAAAAGAAGAGAGGGAGAGAAAAGGAGAGAGGGAGGGAGAAAGAGATAGGAAGATAGAGACAATTAACAGAATAATGAAGGGAGAAAACAAAGAAACGATGGAATAGAAATGGAGAGAGAGAATGGAGCGAAAGGATGAAGAGTGAATCTGGAGAAGAAAAAGCGAGCGATAAAAGGGGAAAATGGGGGAGAAGAGAAGAAACTTGGTGCATAAAAGAAAGAAGGAGAAAGAGAATATTCGCTATCTCTGCTCCACATCAACGCGATTTCCTGCGAATTTTTCCGCATTTCGACTTCGCTTCAGTTCTTCTGGTTTGTTGTTGTCATTTGTTTGATATGTTTTTATTGCACATTTTTTATATATTTTATGAGTTTATTTTGTGTATTTTATTCTCTTGTTTTGTATGATTTTTTTTTTTGGCATAATTTGTTGCTATTCTTTCATGACTTTTTGATATTTTGTATGTATTTTTTTTTTGGGTTTTTTTTATAAATTTTTTTTTTTTTTAGTATTATTCTCTAATTCTTTTTAGGATTATTTTCGATTTTTTTAGTATTATTTTTTGTGGTATGAATTTATTTTTAATTTTTTGTATATGTTTAACTGCGATTACCGTTGCCTGCCTTGCATCGAACTGAGACAAAAATAATTTATTCAGCGATTTATTTACGGAAGAGAAGCGATCATTTGTTTCTTTATTTTAATGTTTTTTTTTTTTTCATATAATTTGTTCGATTAATTTTTAGAAGTGTGTTTTTTGTTAATTTTTTTAAATCCTCTTTTTTTTCTTTTTATTGAATTGGATTCTGATTGATAAAAAGTCAGTTTGATTCTGATTTATCATTTTATTTTATAATTTGTTATTTTATTATTTTATTATTTTTTATTTTATTATTTTTTATTCTATTATTTTTTTATTATTTTGCATTTAGTTTTTCGCAGTTTTTCATTTCTTTCGACGACGACGTTTGAATCGTTTGGCGTTGCCACTTGATTTAGCTGCAATTTCTGCTCATTGTGTGGATTTTTCTGTTATTTTTGTTAATATGGTTGTCACTACTAGTCGTAGTTGTTGTTGTTGTATTCAAATGCAGGTTTAGCTATATTTGTTGTTGTTGTTGTCATGTCAAACAATTGATTATTTTTGTTGTTGTTGTTGTTGTAGCTGTTATTGTTGTTGCTGCTCTGTTGAGTTGATTTTTTCGGCGATTATCTCATTTTTATTTAAATTTCAACAAAAAAACCAAAACACAATCAAAAACACACAACAAAAACAACATCAACAACAATGTGCATTCCAATTGCTGTTGTTGTTGCTTTTGTTGTTGCTGCTTTCGTCGTTTGACTTTTGGGTTTTTTCTATAGGTCGACTTTTAGTTGTTGATATTGTTGATATTGTTGTTATTGTTGTTGCTTCTGCTGCGGTTTGCATGCAGCAATAGATAAATTTCGAAGAGAGCGAGAGAGAGAGAGAGGGGAGGCGGAAGGGGGCGTGTTTGTGCCGAGTGATGACGACGCGAACCGAGGGGGCGGACGAAGACGAAGAAGAAGCAAAGAAGAAGCTGACGAAATTCATCACGAAATTCGAATGCGAAATTTCGAAGCTAGTTTCGGTTGTCGTGGTTGTTGTTGTTGTTTTTGTTGTCAATGTTGTTGTTGTCGAGGTTGTTGTTGTCAATATTTTTGTTGTTGCTTTTGCAGCTGCTGCTGCTGCTGCTTATTGCATACACAAAAATAAGTCCAGTGTTATTGAAAATAATTGCAGCAATTACTAATTTCTCGTCCGAGCTCAAAGTGCGACTTCGAAGCGAACTTCGAACAGTTTACAAAAATAAACTAAAAATCCATCGATTTCAAATGGTTTCAGTTTTATATTTTGAATACAAATAATATTTTCAATTTTAGATTTATTTCATTTCTATCAATTTATTTAAAAAATGGCATGATTTACAATATATCCTTAAAAAATGTATTCTTATTAAAATTAAATTTTTTTTTAATTTTTATTTTATTTGAAATTTTTTTTTATCATTTTATTAATTTTAATTTTTTTATTAATTTGTATTTTTTTTATTAATTTCTATTCTATTTATTAATATTTAATTATTTTATTTTTTTGAAGTTTTTCAACCAATTTCGAATATTAAATTTCTCATCACCGAAAAATCCCATCGCCAAATAATTGAGGTGTTGAATTTTTCGACAGTTTGCTCGAAGATTGATTGATTCACGGACACGTGGAGAAGCGGATGAGGGAGAAGTGGAAGAACTCAAGAAAGGGGGAGGAGGGGAAAAAAAATGTTGAAAAAAATCATGCGACGTACGTGATGTTTGTAAAGTGAGCCACCAACACACACACACACACACACACACAAACGCACACATACCAACACAAAGACGAGCACACATCGTCATCAGCTGTTTTACATAATCGCCCGCCCCATGCCACGCCCCCCTCCCCCTTCCAACTCCCTTTGGCCACATTGCTCGACGTCGTAATGTATCTGACGAATACTTAATGTATTCACTAGATTCACAAAGGCGACAGCGACGCCGGCGTCAACGTCGACGTCAACGATGACGACGACAACGACGACGACAACGTCTCAAGTTCAAGTTCAAGATAAATTTTCGCTTTTTATTTCGTCCCATTTCGCGTCTTCTTCTTCAATATTATCATCATCGTCGTTGTTGTCTTCTTCATCATTGTTGTTGTTGTATTCTTCATCATTGTTGTTGTTGTCTTCTTCATCACCATTGTTGTTGTTGTTGTCTTTTTGGTCTTCTTTTTCTTCTCTACCATCGTGCGTTATTGTGGATTTTTTTTTATTATTGTTGTTGTTCTTCTTTTCAAACCCCTTTTTGTATTTTCCTTCTCTTTTCATCGCAGCTGATTTCATTCACTATATTATCATTCCTTCTCTTTCTCTCACCCTCTCCCTCCCTTTCTTTGCAACGAAAATATCTCGAGGATCCGTGGCGAATGCATTTTTACAGCTTTTATCTCATCGTTCCACCCCATGGGGGGAATAAAAAGCAGACGAAGGAGAAAAAGAGAGAGAAGAAAAAAGCAGCAGCAGCAGCTGTTGAAAAAATGAAAATAAGGAGAACAACAACAAAACAACAAGTAGCAGGAGCCACAACAATGGAGTCAGCGACGACGACGGCGACGTAGACGATGACAGCAACAAATAGCAAAAACAACAACAACAACACCGTTGCTGACTGCATCCAGACAAATAAATTTTGCACGCGAAAAAGTCAGCGACAACAACAACATGGGTGGGTAACAACAGCAATGACAACAACAACAATAACGACGACGACAATAACAACAATAATGACAACGACGACAACAACGATAACAACAACAATGGCACCAACAATAATAAAAGCAACGATAAAAATAACAATCAAAACAAAACGAAGAATATAAAATCAAAAAAACAACAACAATGAAATAAAATCAAAAAAACAACAACAATGAAATTATATCAAAAACAACTCCAACAATAACAATCAAAACAAAAACAACAACTTGGTGAATTATTTGCTCAGACAATATTTTTCGGTTTTCGTTCTCTTGTTGTTGTTGTTGTTGTTATTGTTGTTGTTATTGTTGTTGTTGCAGTTGTTTTTCTTGTCGCTGACTATTTTTTGGACTCCACTTGCGGTTAAATTTTATTGTTATTGTTATTGTTGTTATATGATGTTGTTGTTATTGTCAAACAGCCCCCTCATGACTGCAGTTGGCAACGCGACAAATAATTGCAAATGTTACTCACGCAGCACGGGGGGAGAGAAAAATAGAGGAAGCGAGAGAGAGAGAGAGAAAAGCAAAATAAAGAGAGACAGAGTGATCAATAGAAGGATAATAGATGGGACAGAAAAAAAAAGAAGGATTCAAAATTTAGGGAAGGAACCGTGGAGAAAGAACGAAATCTCCTTCAAAACTTTGTCCATTGAAAGCTGAGAGTAACGAAAACTCCACCAAGAGCAATAAAACCACTGACAACAGCAACAACGACAATGTCAACAATAGCAATGGCAACAACAACAACAACAATGCCAACAACACACCAAGTGGTCATGACGCATTGCTAAAGTCATTGTTGCCATCGTCTTCGTGGGCTAGGATGCAATTTGTTGTAAGTTGAATGGTAGCAACAAAAACATTAGAGAGAAAAAACTCGAGAAACAGCATCCATGAAAACGACAAAATATATTCATGAATACTATAACAACATCTATGAAAAACAACAACCATGATAACAACAACAACCATGATAACAACAACAACCATGATAACAACAACAACCATGACAACAACAACAATCATCAAAACTCTAACAACTATTGAGCATTAAAAACGAAAGAAAGCGAAAGTTGTTTCTTGAATTGTTTCATTGGCGATTGTCGTCAAAGGAGTTAAGTTGATTATTGTTGTTGTAATATTGTTGTAATTTTCTTTTTAATTTTTTTTTTTTGTAATTTTCTTTTGAATTTTTTTTTGTAATTTGAGTGAAAAATTTTTTTATATTGTAGTTGTTGTTATTGTGATAATTGTCGCCCCCATGGCTGATCTCCACCCACATCATTGTCGTCATCGTCGTTGATTGTTGTCGTCGTTGTTGTTGTTGTTGTTGTTGTTACTATTGCTGCCGCCAGACCACGAAAAGACTTTCGTCGATGATCGAGACGCGAGACGACTGTTGGTTACCACCACAACAACGAGTATAGTTGGCAACACTTGGCCGAATCAACCTCCTCCTGGCTCTCATTTTCGCTTCCTTCGATACGAATGAAGGGTTTGAGTTTAGATTTTACGAATTCAAGTTCTTCGAGTTCAGGTTCTTCGTTGGTCGCCTGGTTTCGGGCTTCAAGATGCACTTGACCTCATCCAAAATAAAAGCGAGAGAGGGAGAGATTGAGATGGTTGGCAACCCTTTGATGTCGAGTGGTGAAGAAGGAATGGGATGAGGAGAAAATAAAGAAGTTAGAGAGAGAAGATATAGAAGTAGTTAGAGAGAGAAGATATAGAAGAAATTTGGGAGAGAAGATATGTACAGAATAAAGAGGATAGGATAGCATAAAGAGAATAGGAATAGATTGAGGAAGGTATGAACAAAATAAACGATTTATGATAAAGTAGAAGAATTCACCCGAAACTCACTCGAAAGGATTCAAATGGAAGTCGAGAGAAATTCCGCAAGAAGAAAAATCAATTGTGAATAAATCAAATCAATTGTGAGAAAATCAAATCAATTTTGAGAAAATCAAATCACTTGTGGAAAAAAAAAAAATTATTTCAGAAAAAATCAAATCAATTGCGAAATTATAAAAACAATTGAGAAAAATCAAATTGATCTCAAACCGAAGACTTGAGAATTTATTTATATTTGTCTTGAATTTAGAATACTCGAAAAAATCCTTGAAAAGAACGAGAGACAAGGAGTAAAATTCCTGCAGGATTCAATCGAAAATTCCTGCAGGATTCAAATGAAATGTGATTTTCTCCCCGGAAATGAATTTTTCTTTTGCACATTCGATTCGATTCGATTTGACTCGAGTCAAACTGTCTTCTGAGCTCCCGGTTTTTCTTTGCTCTTGACATCCACTTAAATCCACCAATAACACGAAGAACAAGAACAACAACAACACCTTTTTGAGGGCAACAACAACAAACCTCTTTGAAGGCAACAACAATGACAACAACAACAAAAACATCAATCGCCCAACGACAACGTTCAATGAAATTCTTTGCTTTCATCTGGAACCTATAAATATTTCGAGTGCAACAAAAGCAATAGAAATTGCGATAGCAAAAACAACAATAACGACGATAGCAATAACAACAATAACGACGATAGCAATAACAACAATAACGACGATAGCAATAACAACAATAACGACGATAGCAATAACAACAATAACGATAGGAACAACAACAATAACGATGACGACTACAAAACCAACAACAACAAAGTACTCAATAACTCATTTTGTGATGCAAGCGACCCGGGCTAAAACCGAAGAATAACAAAAACCAAAATCCACCCTTTGCCCCACAGGTCGAAGCAAGCGACAGCGAGATAAAGAGAAAGAGAGAGATAGCGAGAGGATGACGTTGAGTTTCCAACTAGAAATTAGTTGGAACAGCCACGCCTCCCGCCACCCAAACGCCCACCATTCACTTCTCAACCTCCACCAAGACCTCGAGGACGAAAACGAATTTCCACTCATTTCCTCATCGCTCGTGATTTCCTCTCCAGACACGGCGCCAGGGGCAACGGGGACCAGGGACGAGACACCAATGCACCGTGTGCTTGTGTGTGTGTGTGTGTTTGCGCCAGAAAATGCGCTTTTCACAATACAAACAAACAGCGGCAGCGACGGAAGCCGCGACGACGACGCAGAGGAGGCAGAGGAGAGAAAAATCGATCGAAAAAATTCGTCCCAGACGCAGACACGGCGTTCGTCGTGACCAAAGTTCTGTCTGTCCACCATCTGTCTGTCCAACATCTGTCTGTCCGTCCAACGCCTGTCTGTCCGTCCACCGTCTGTCTGTCCACCGTTTGTCCGTCCGCCGTCTGTCCTTCGACTGTGTCCATGAACCAGACGTCGACCGTCCATCCCTCAGTAGACGATGACGACGATGAGAGGGTGGGAAACGCTGCGTCGTCGTCGGCGTCGCTGCCGCCGTCATCGTTGGGCGCAACGCGAGCAAAAAACTTTCACTTTTCTCAACCAACCGGGGATGCAGAGGCACGGCCAACAACAAGAGAGAGTGATAGAGAGAGAGAGAGAGGGAGGGGGTTGAAGAGGAGAGAGAATGAAAAATGGGGGTTGCCATTGGGTTGGGGTTGGGGGACTGCAGTGGGTCGCCATCGTCGCCGTTCACAACGAACGACCGGCGCACGGAAAGTCACGAGACCGAAGTTCGTGGCTCGTGGAGCCAACTGCAGGGGAGGATGGAAGAGACGAAGTCGTGGTCGTTGGGGTTGGGAGTGGTGGAGGGTGGGTGACTGCGACGACTGCAGGCTGCGCTGCATGCGACGCCGGCCGAGTGTCTGCGTCGACGTCGGCTCGACTGGGAGGCCGAAGGAATAAACACGAACACGAACGAACGAGGACACAAACGAACGAGGCCACAAACGAACGGGGGAACGAACGAGCTAAAAACGAGCGAGCGAGAGACGAGGAATCAGCGAACTAGAGACGAAGGAACGAACGAGTGAGCGACGAGGGGACGAGCGAGTAAAACGAGTGAACGAACGAATCCTCTGGGGTGGGCAACTACATAGTTCTGCACCGAGGAAAAGCGACCGAAAGTGAAAGAGAGAGAGAGAGACAACTGAGCTGCAGTATTTCACTCCTGCCTGCAGAGCTGGGGGCGGAAAAGTTTGGCCGCCTCTGCTGCAGCCGAAACGAGATTCCGATTGCGATTCCGGGTTCTGCCGTCCGAGCCTCGAGCGCTGCGGCTGAACCCTTGCCGGGAGTCGCGTGGTCGGTGTTCAAAAGGTGGGCGGGGAGGAGGTGGTGAAGAGGGCGGGGTGGCTGCAGAGGGCGGTGGAACTCGACTGCAGAACGTGACGCGCATGTTTGGAAAGTTTTGCCGCATGCACGGTGATTGCGGAGAGGGGGAGATGAAGGAGGCTGAAGTTGGACCGAGGATTGAGCCAAGGGTTGGACTGAACCGGGATGAGCTGAGAGGGTGGAGATGATGAGAAGGGGGCTGGAGGGGGACGAGTTGCAGTCGCACGAGGAACGAACGCCGGCACCCGGAAAACACAGCCGACAGACCTTCGTCGTTGCATGCAAAACGTGTGACGGAAGAAGCGATAGCGAGACAGGGACAGAGATTGGAAGAGCAAGCGAGAGAGATAGGGAAACGAGGAGCGACGAGGCGAGAGAGAGAGAAAATTGCACATGGACGAGGGCGGAAGTGGGAGGCAGACGGACGAAAATCCACTCGTTGCAGGGATGTCAAAAATGAGAATATAAATTTCTGGGCTCTAGAACAACAAAAAAAACACCACATAGAGACAGAAAGAGGTACAAAAGAGAGAGAGAAAAGGGGCAGGAAACAGACAGATAGCGGGTGTGAAAGAGATAGCAAGTGGCTGTTGGTTGGTTTTTTGTCTCAGCGTCTCGGGAAAATAATGAAAATTCATTTTCAAATGCATTTCATTCAATTTTGCGTACAGGGTGCATCAGAGGATGAATATTTCTTTTTCGGTTTTTCAGAATTTGTTTTCGTTTTTCAGAATTTTTTGGTTTTTCAGAATTCTATTTTTGTTTTTGGAAATTTTAGACATTAGTTTTTTTTTTAAATTTTCATAAATACTTTTGGGTTTTGAAAATACAAACAAGAAAAACATTTATTCTTTCTTTGAAGGATCCTCGAGTCTTTTGAACTTTTTCGATTTTTCGGTACCCTCTTTAGAATCCTCCCCCAAGAAACTGCAGTGAGAAAAACAAACCCTTCAATTGATGCGCTTTTTGCCACTTTGCATCACTTTTTTACTGACACCCCACCCCACCCCACCCTGTATGTCGTCTCCTCAGCCACGATCACCCCCAGCAGCTGCTGCTTTTGCTGCATCGACCGACGCCGGTTTTTCCAGGATCCGCATTTTATTCGTTGTTGGTTTTGTTGTTATTGTCACAACTAAAACAACGTTCGTTTGCATTTCTCTCCCTTCCTTTCATTCTATTCTCCCCCTCTCTTTCACTCTTGTCCCACCAACGACACTGGCGGTAAAATTTATAACGGGAAAAATTGCAGCACTTCCATTTCCGGTCCTGGGGAGGCGGCGACAACCCCAAAACGAGAAAGTGAAAATAAAAACGGTCGACATCCGTTTTTGTTGAATATCTGTTTTTTCAAAATTGAAATTTTTTCCGAATATACAAAAATATTTTCCTATCTCTCTCATTTTTTGTGAGAAACCACCTCTGGCTGGATGGGCGAGTGGGCGGCGACGAGTGGGCGGGGCATTGAAAACTTTTCCCCGTCGTTGTTTGTTTTTGTGGTTTTTGTTGTTGCGTCACAAAATGCTGCATCGTTGTTTTTGTTGCTATTGTTGTTTTTGTTGCTATTGTTGTTGTTGTTGCTGTTGGTTCACTTCCGCTTCACTCATGCATTTATCTTGATTTTCGCAACGCGCCTGGGCGTGTGCAACATTGCAGCAAAACCCTACAACAACAAAGTCTAACAATTAAAATTCTTTCCATATTCCTTGTGTTTTTTTTTTCCTTCCTTTTTCTGCGGCAACGACGAAGTTTTGTTTGTTTTTGCCGCCTGCAACTGCAACCGACCGAGCGAGCGTTGGAAAATTTATTATATGGAATCTTCTTTTGTTTGTGCAGCATTCTCTCTCGTTAATTGGAAACTAGTTGGGAATTTTAGAATTTATGGTTTTCCCATCATATTGAAAGGAATTTCTCATATTCATTGTACCGTATTTAAAGGGAATTTTTGGGGAAACTTCTTTAATTAACTGTATTCTCTGGTAATTTAAGATGTTTTGGTGAATTTCATAAAATTTCACAGATGGGAAATTTGAAGGGAAATTTTGAGAAACTTATATTTCACGTAATTCTTGCAAAGGTGAAGTTATTTAAAGAGTTTTCGTGATTTTTCCAAAATTTCCCATGTGGGAATTTTCAAGGGAAATTTTTTTAAACATTAATTTTTTCGTAATTCTTGAAAAGTTAAAGTTATTTAAAGAGTTTTTGTGGTTTTTCTAAAATTTCCCATGAGGGAATTTGCAAGGGAAATTTTTAAAATACCTTTCGTAACTTTCTTTAGTTAGTTTCGTTGGAGTTTTACTTCTCTAATTTCTACTTCTCTCCTTATGGAAACATCACCTTCAATCCGAAATATTTCACTCCACACCAAATTCTCACCTGGAAAGAAAGAGAAAAATTATGTTTAAATAAAATGTCTCATATGGAAAAGTTTCAAAATGCAATTCAATTGTTTCTAATGAATGGGGACAAAAACACAAACATGTTTACTCTGTTTGATCTGTGTCTGGTTGAAGAAATCGAAAGCTCGAGCGAAAAGTGTGAAGATTTCGTCATCATGGCAGCTTAGAGTAACAAAAACAACAACTACAGCAAGAAAAAGTTGACAACAACAACAACGAGTAACAGTTGACAACAAGAGAGAAAAAAATTTACCCCCATCAACCATCAATAGGAACCGAAAATCGTGCTTTTTTTTAGAAAAAACTTCAAAAGTCTCAACTCCACACCTCGTTCACTCTTCACTTCACCACACCTTCCGCCTCATCCACCTTTTTTTCACCTGCCACGCCTTGTTGGAAGCGTCCGTCAAATATACCGTTAATTAGTAGTGCAAGCAAACTTAACGAAACTTTCGATCAGCAACGAAAAAAAAAAGCGACATGAAAAAAATCGAAACAACAAAAAATCGAAACAAAACGGGAGAAAAAGATTCAAAAAGAAACGTTTGCACTTTCGAGGAAACGTCGGACGTGGTTTTATTTCGAGAGTTAAGAGGGAAGAGGTGCATGGAGTAGGTGAAGTCCCCCCTTAACCCTCTAATTACCCATAAAAAACCACAACCGATTTTTCCCCTTCTTCATTCCCCCCACTCGGCTTTGAAAAGAATCACAATCACCAAATGAGAGAACAAAGAAAAAATAATAAACAAGTCTTCGCCAGTCAAGGGTTAAGCTGCAAGCACATGAATTTTCACAGAAATTTAAAACACAATTGTAAAAACAACAAAAATCACTACAACAACAACAACCTCAACTGCAACTGTAACGAAATTCGTCGAAAAAACGCATTCGTCCAATAAGTTTTTTCTTTGTCTACTTCTTCCTCTACTTCTGTTTTGTTGTCTACTGCAAAGATTTGAATTTTCAGTTCGGTGCTTCCTCCTTCTTTTCTTCTTCTTTTTCTGCTCCGATCTCCCCTAGTTTCTTCTTCTTCTTATGGTGCGTGCGCTTCGCTTCGTTGCACAATTCTTTATCGCTCTCTCTTTCACTCTCTCTGTCCCTCTTTCACCATCTCTCTCTGTCTCATCCCATCCACCTGTTCGCGTTGGGCTTTCGTTTTGTTGTTCTTGTTGCATTCATTACCATTGTTGTTGTTGTTGCATTCATTACTATCGTTGTAGTTGTTGCAGTAATTTGAGTGTCTTCATTATTGCTTTGTCTTTGTTTTTTTGTTGTTGTGGCCTGCATTGAATGTTGTTGTTGTTGTTATTGTAACCTGCATGAATGAATTTTTTTATTTTATCTATTCATGAGCATTGTTGTAGTTGTTGTTATTGCGCTTGCAGTAGTTGTTGTTATTGTGGTTGTTTTGTTGTTGTTTTTGTTTCTTTTCTGTTCATGCGTTCGTTCGTTTCTCTTTTGTGAGTTTTTTTTTCTGTGCTTCTTTCTTCTGTGTTTTGTTGTTTTATGCATTTTCTCAGAACTCATTGTTGTTGT
Organism: Coelopa frigida; assembly: GCA_017309665.1. Classification (NCBI taxonomy): domain Eukaryota; kingdom Metazoa; phylum Arthropoda; class Insecta; order Diptera; family Coelopidae; genus Coelopa; species Coelopa frigida. The sequence continues at coordinate 3,585,947 of CM029565.1, read as the reverse complement.
TGTTGTTGTTGTTGTTAGGAAATCATCATGGTTGCGAGAGTGTATATTGTTGTTGTTGTATGTAGTTGATCGTTGTTCGTTGTATGTCGTCGTTTTTATTGTTGCACACAATTGGCTCCCGGCTGTCTCTCGAGGTGCGTCGAAGGAAGTCGCCGTCGCCTCCAAAATGTGGGCCACACGTGGGACCTGCTCGTCTCATCCCGCGTCTGTCCATATGGCTGTCTGTCTGTCCATCTCTGTAGCTGTCTATCAGTCCATCTTCGTATACGCTGCTAGCTGCATTTTTGTATGTGTGCATTTGTAAAGAATGAAAAATGGCTTCGACTTCCTATCTTTATTTCGAAATCGCAAAGAAAAATGGGGGGATTTTTATTTTTCATCCCAATTGTAAATGTTTTTGTTCAAAAGATGAAATAAACTACCATATGAAATTATAAAATAAACCACTTTTATTTTGAGAAAATTTATTTTTAGGAAAATACTATTTTATTTATTTGATTTTTTGCAAAATTTATTTTAATTATTCTAGTTTTCTATTTTTAATATTTTTGTTTTTAAATGTTTTTATTTCAATTACATAGTTTTTGATAATATATTGTTATTATTATTTTATTTTGTCATTTGTTGAATGTTTAAATTCATATTTTCCCCACTTTCGTTACAGAGTGAAATTTCACCCAATCTCTGCCGACCAAGGAGTAAAGAAGAAGGAAGGAGGAAGGAAGGAAGGAAGAATGAGGAAATCGTAACAAGGGCTCCGTGAAGGACTTTCGAGGATGTGGAGGATGTTTTGAAACTGAAGGGTTCCTCTGGCCCTCTCGAGAGTTCGGGGGAGCTTTTCGAGAAAAATTACCAGCATTTCATATGGTGAGTGGGGGAAAACGAGAAGCGAAAAGGGTTAAAGAAAGGAACGGGGTTGAAGCGAGACGGGGAAGAACGTGGGTCATGGAGGAAGTTGTTGAGGCAGAAGTCGAGAGCTTCTTGGAGAGGGCAATTATCTTAAAAGGAAACATATTGTGTGATTTTTCTGATAAAACTCGTTGCAGATTTCGGAGAAGTTACAAATTTGATATAATTTTATTTTATTATTGTGATCAACAATTTCACAAAAATACAAATTTTTAAAAAGTTAAATTTATTTCAATTTCAAATTCTTGAAATTGTTGAAAAATCAAAATGTTGAAAATGTCTCTCTTTGCCTCGAGGAGGAGAGCTTTTTCGAGCGAACGATCGATCAACGCATGAAAAGCTCTGTCTCTTTCGCTCTGGGGTTCGCTGCAAAAGCTGCGTGCGGCGGATTCGCACGCACTGCGCGATGTGCGTGAGCAGCGACGTCGTCGATCGTCGGACCCCCCTCGCTCCCCCTCCACCATCGTTGCTCCACGAACCAACCCAACGCAGTCGTTCCTCGTCGTAGTCGTCGTTTATTCCTCGTGTCTCGTCGTTGTCGTCATCGCTATCGTTGTCGTCGTCGTTTGTGCGTTCGGCTTCCGACGCATGCTTCGTTCGGGTTCTGCGTTCGTTGCAAACGACTACGACAACGATCGCCAGTCGACACGAAGCTTTTTCGTTTGAGGTTTGTTGTAATTTCTGTTGTTGTAAGTTGCTGTTGTTTTTGTTATTTAGTTTATTTGTGTTGTTGTTGTTGACTGGCGTGATAATCGGTGGTCGGTCGTTTTTTTCTCTCTCTTTCTCTCTGATTAATTATTGTTTTTGTTGCTGTTGGCGTTGCCATTGCGAAGCTCAGCCCACATGGCGAGCGACAACGTTGTTGTTGTTCTTGTTTTTGGTGGTGGTGGTTTGGGGAGCCCGAAGCTCACGTATCGATCGTCGCGAGTGGCGGTGCGTATACGCAACAACAATAATAACAACACAATAACAACAACAATAATATCACCAACAACAATAGCAATAATAATATCACCAACAACAACAACACGAACAACATTGCGAGAGTCATGTGTAATCGCTGCGTGCGTGCGTCTGTATGTGTGTGTATATATTTTTTTCTTGCTGTTCGTGTGTGTATTTGTGCGAGCGAGTGTGAGCGATTTTTTAATCACACGCACACCAATGCAATTCACGCACTTCCCCCTAGGTCTACGAATTTTTTAGATTTTTGTTGTTTTTTTATTATTATTTTTTTGTTGTTGCTTTAGCTTGAGCGCAACCTTGTTGTGCAGTTGTTGTTGTCGTCGTCTCGCTTTATTGTGTAGCGAAGTCGGCTGATATCGCTGATGTTTTTGTTATTGTTGGTGTTGTTGTTGTTGCTGCTGCTGCTGCTGCTGCGACCGAAAAAATGCGTTGCTCACGCGTTTTATTTCCCTCTCTCTTATGCTTCCCCCCGATCCTCCCTCTCTCTCTTTCATCCTCTTACTCTGTCCTCCATGTTTTTTTTTTTCGGTCGAATTTTTGTGCTTTGAGCTTTTTTCTATGATTATGCTATATGTATAGTGTTGTAGTTTTACTTGTTGTTTTTGTTATTGTTGCATTTGTTGTTAGAAATATTATTATTGCTGCTGCTGCTACAGCTGTTGTTGTTATTGTTGTTGTCGTTGTTGTTTTGTCGTTCGTCCGATTTGACTGTGCGAACTCAAGGTTTTTCGCTTGCCCCCAGACCCCTTCAACCCGCCCCCTTCACCCCGCCCCCCTTCGTCCACTTGCCCCTCTCCCCCTCGTCGCTGTTGCCGTGCACGCACTTTCCGCGTCCCTCGGGGTGGGAGGGGGTCGAACTCGATTTGAGTCGGCGGCCGTCGTCGTCGCTGCTGCCGCTTCCGCCTCGTCTGACGTCTGCCCCCGTTGTCCCAAATTTTTCGGGAGGCTCAGCTTTTTTTTTTGGGGCCAATTAAAATGTTTTTCTTCTTCTATTTCTTCTCTCTCTCTTTCTATTTGGGGCCTCGTAGGGAATTTTGTTGTTGCTGTTGAATGCGTCGATTGCTGACACAATCTCTGAACTATGCGTGAATTTTGCGTTAAAGTTTGTATGATGGCGATTCTTGTTGTTGGTATAGTCGAAAATGTTGTTGTTGTAGATATGGTCGTCATTGTTGTTAGAGTTATGCTCGTGTGTAATTGTTGTTGTCGTTGTTGCTACTGCTCCTACTATTATTACAATTATTATTATTACTTTTTTATTCACTGATGTTCTTCTGTCTGCATTTGGATTTGTGTGCGTTTTTAATTAAACTTCGCTCGATTGACGATGGTTCATCGTTATTGTTGTTGTTATATTTTTTTTATAAATATATGTATGTAATTCTTTGATGATAACATTTCTAATAACATAATCAACAACATTTATATTTGTTGTTATATTTTTTGTCTCTCATTTAATCCTCTTCACATGCTCATATATTGTTGTAAATTACACTTGTTGTTGTTTTTACAGCTGTCTCTGTTTCTGTTCTGATAAATAAGAACAGCAACAACAATAGTAATATTTCATGTGATGTAATTTTTCATCGTCATCGTGGCCACGAAATTTGTGAGCCAAAAGAAAAACAAAAAAAAAGTTCCTTTAGCATGCGGCTCAGCAATTTGACTTCTCGCTTCACGAATTGATTTTCAATGAAGTTTTTCAGTTTTTTATTTATTTTTTATTGAATTGTTTTTGTTACTTTTGCTAGCCATTTTTAAATTAATTTATATTATTTGATTAATATTTGTAAGAGAAAAATTATTGAATTTAAATGAATATGTTTTGTACTATTTGTTTTATTTTTAAAAATATTTTTAGTTTTATTTTTTAGGTTTAAAATTATGTTTTTGTAAGTTTTAAATTTTATTAATTTTAATTTTGAAAGTTCAAATTTTTTCAAATAATTTAGTTTATGATATTTTGAAAATCATGAAAAGGGAGAGAGATTTGAATTTTTATCATTTGTTCTTCAAATGTTAAATATTTTCTATTTTTTGCTTTTTATTTCTCCAAAATCCTCCTTTCAGGATCTCCTTCAGTATATGAATTTAGTTTCTATCTATCTATCTTTCTCTATTCTCTTCGTTTTCCTCTCCCTCTATTTCGCCTCTTTTTCATTCTCCCACTTTCATTCCCTCTCCATGCATTTGACAATCGTTCGGGAGTGATTTATTTTCATCTTTCAATGTTTTCACAAGATCTGTTATTTTTATTATTTTTCGCTTTTTTCACAACAATATTTCTGTTATTGTTATTGTAACATTCTTGTTGTTGTTGTTTGGCGAAATCGTTTTTGCTTCATTTTTTTGTAGATTTTTTCTTAATTTTTCTTTCTTTTTTTTCAATGGTTTTTTCTTTGCTTCAACTTTGGCTGGTGCTTTTCATGATGATGATGATGATGTTCTCATTGTTGTTGTTTTTGTGTTTATGTCTACGCATAGGCCTAGTACAATAATAACAACAACAACAAATACCATCATCACCCAAATGGTATGGATACATCTGCAATTCACATCTATACACACAAATGCAAACACACAAATACAAACACATACACATACGCACTCAGTCTGCGAAGTGAATTTGTAGAGCTTTTCGTTTTTGTTGCTTCATTGTTGGTGTTGTTATTGTTGTTATAGTTGTTGTTGTTTTTTTCGTATGTTGATTCGTTTTCGGAGCTGATTCATATTTGTTTTTCTAGATGTGGTTGTTGTTGTAGATGTTGTTGTCGCTTTTGTTGTTCTTGTAGTAGTGGTTCTTCTTCTTGTTGTTGTTGTTGTTCTTGCTTTTTCACTCCGTCGTTCGTTCGTTCGTTCATTCGTTCGCTGGGTGCGGCTAAGTTTTTGCATGATCTCTCTATGTATTTGTTTATGCTGGGGCCACATGCACATGCCCCATAAGTGTATGTGTGTGTGTGTCTGAGTGCTCGTGTGTTTGTTTATCAGAGTGCCGCAGCAATGTGTGTGTGTGTGTGGATGGATTAATGTAAATGTGTGCGTGTGTGTGAGTCTAATATTTGCACAAATAGAAACGCATTTCGTGGATTTTTTCTCCTCTCCATCAATCGTCGTCTGAGGCACACGAAAAAAAAAACGAAACCCTCCACCCTTGTCAAACAGTGGGTAGAGATGGTGAAAAACAACAACTACAACAATTACAAAAACATTTACAACAACAATAACAACATTTACAACAACAAAAACAACATTTAGAGCAACAACAACATCTACCACAAAGAGACCCAAGGAAAGTTTTTCACAAGTTCTGTTGCTTTTTTCCCATTTTTTTTCACGCTGCAATGATTTTCGTTGAAGGAGCGATAGAGATGGGTAGATCGAGATAAATGAGAGTACGTTAAATAAGAAGAAGAAGAAGAAGAAAAGAGTGACGAATGTGGTTTTGTGGAAAAAGAAGAAGAAAAATATATCTATCTATTGGATGCAACTTCCGGCTTCTCTAATGAAGTTTTTGCTTTGCTGGGAAGTGAGAACTTTATTTTCAAAATTTAGTTATTTCAATGAACTTTAATTGTTTTAATGAATTTTCATTATTGCAATGAATATTTATTATTTTAATGAATTTCAATTATTGTAATCAATATTTCTTATTTTAATGAATATTTCTAATTTCTTTATAATTTTTCTCATTTCAATCATTTTTAATTTTTGTAATTAAGTTTTTCTAATTTTTCTTGAATTCAAGGAAGCAAATTCTCGTCCACCATATGGCAATCGTCGTCTTTCGCATGCTGGTGGCAACCCTGGTCAGAAAGACCCCCAAAAAAAAATCAAATCGCATGACGTAGTTTCTTCTTCTTGTTGTTGTAGGGCTTGTTACATTATGATTTTGTTGTTGTTGCTGTTGTTGTAATTTTAATAATTACAAAATTAATCATTGCTTTTGTTATTCTACTTTTTTCTATTGTTGTTGTTGTTGTTGTTGTTGTTAATGTTGGCATTCATTCGGAAACGCACAGCAAGACACGTGATTTCAAAAGATTTTTCTTTCCACAAGCTTGTTGTGGTTGTTGTTGCTGTTGTTAATGTTGTTGTTGTTATTATTATTGTTGTTGTTGTTGGTGCTTAACAAACAAGTGCGTATTAAATACAACAAGTACTAGTGCAACAACAATAAGTACAACAAATAAAAACAACAACAACAACAAAAGGTACTACAACAACATTGCATTACAGAGCTTCGCACGCTTCACAAAAGTTTTTCCCCCAAAAAATCTCAAACTGCGTATGGAAATGTGTGCAACACGCGTGAGGCCGGAAAAAAGACAAAAAAAAAACAACAATAACAACAACAAAAATAACAACAACACCAAAAACGACAACGATATTAACACCAACAACAACGTGAAAAAGTGAAAAAAATTACGCATAAAAAAGTAACATATTGTTGTTGGTGGGGATTTTTGTAGTAGTTGTTGTTGTTGTTTAGTGGTTGTTGCAATGTAGTTGTTGTGGTGATGGTAGTGTTGTTGTTTCTAGTTGTTGTATAGTTGTAGTGTAGTTGTTGTTGCTGTTTTAGTGTACTAGTTGTTATTGTATTTTCTAGTTGGTATTATTGTAATTTCTATTGCTAATGTTACTGTTGTTGTTGTTATTATTGTGTGCATTTAATTAAATGCGGAAGACCCTACCTACAACAACAACAACTACAATAACAAATACAACAACAACTACAACAACCATATATAAAGGGCAAAGAAAATGGATGGTTGGGGGGGGGGGGAAGCAAGCGAGCGTTTGGGGGGCGAACGACGACTGAAGGGCGAGCGGCAGGCGGTGGAAAAGTAGGTCACGCCGAGCGAACGCAACGGCAGCGACAGCAACAACGACAGCGACGATGACTGCGACGATGACGACGACGTCAGCAGCAGCAGCAGCAGCAGCAGTGGCAACGGTCGAAATTTTGGGTCGGTTTCGTTGCGTACGAATTTTCGTCACTGATGGAGAGGGAGGAGGTGGCGTGAAGAAGGAAGTGAGAAAGGGAAAGATAGAGAGAGAGAGAGAAAGAATAGCAATAGAAATAGAAAAATGTTGAACTTATAGTTTTTCTTTTCGAAAACGCATGGCGAACGAAAAATAAAATTGGAAAAAATTAAATTTTCATTGTTGTACTTGGAATAGTTGTTTTTAATGGCAAAATTTTAACAAATTAATAAAAATAAACACTATTTTAAAAAATCATATTCTAAGTAAGAAATATTCTAGAAAAATTTATATTTATATTTTATTCAAGTCTGATTATTTATTTAAAATAACGGACATAAAATGTAATTTCATTTATTTCAAAACAGAATTTATTTATCAAAATTGGATATTGATTATTCAATTCAGGACTTAATTTATTTATTATCGTACTTTAGTCATTCAATAACGGACGGTATTCATCAATACCGAAATTTATTTATTCTATAACGGATTTTATTCATCAATAACGAACTTCTTTTTGATCAATAACAGACTTTTTCAATATTTTCCTCCCGAATCGATAAATGTTTAATGTAAAAAAAAACTCACCTTTAGTCAGCGATTTCCGTGCGATTTCCAACGAGATCCCAGAATTTCTCGGACCAGGATGAATAAGTTCAGTAAATTTAGTCAATTTTCAGGTGATTCTTTCTCAAGTCTGAATTCGAAAGTTTTTTCTGTCTTCACTTCTTTAATTAGATCACTTATTTTTTTTTAATTATTATTATTTTTATTTCAAACCGAAACGAAATTTTTATGCAATTTAACACGTACACAATTAGTAGTTGTTGTTGTTACTGCTGCTTCTTTTGTTGCTATTATCTATCGATGTTGTTGTTGCCGTTGTTGTTGTAATTGCTTGTGTATGTGTTATTGTTGTGTATTTTATCCAAACCAATAATTTTGAAGATTTATCAAATTTTTTAAAAAATCAAATTTTTGCGATGATTTTTTTTGCTGCTTTTGCTTTTTTTTTACGTTATTATTACAGTTGTTGTAGTTGTTGTCAGACCAAAGTTCGTTTCAATTTGTCGTCGTTAATTTTTCTCCTGTTGTTGTTTTTATTTTTCAATCGAAATCTAATTTCATCCAAATGTTTTTTTCGTTTTATAATTTCAAATTTTAACTTTTCTGCAAAAAAAACACGAATTTCCAAAAGTTTTGCGTTTTTATATGATTTTTGAATTCTAATTATTTAATTTTGAAAATTTTGTCATCGAACATTTTTCGAAAAGTCTTTTTTTCCATTTATGTATTATTTCCGCACTTCTCTCTGCATCATGTCGATGATGTGATTGTTATTGCAGACTCAGTTGTTGTTGCGGATGTTGTTGCTAATTTTGTTGTTGTTGCAGTCGTCGCATTTCCCGGCATCTGATGGGCGGAGAAAAGTTCGTGTTGCGTCGACATCTTCACGCGCTCAGCTCTGAAAGAGACGGAGAGAACAAGGCGGTCAGCGAGGGGCGTGGCGAAGGGGGCGGCTGAGTGAGTTTTGTGTGAGGTCGAGAGGGGCGGGGAGGAGGACCGATCGAGTGGAAAGCAGTGGAAAGTTATCCAAAAATCAATGAACACATTTCAAAAATTAAAATAATTCGAATGATCACAAAAATCTTTTAATATTTTAAATTTTTAAAAATAAAATATCAAAAATTTGATAAAAATCCAAAGTAAATAGTAAATACAAAAAAATTCGAATTAAAGAATAATAATATCTAATTTAATACAATTATATAATATTCAAATTTAGAAAAAAAAATATAAATATAAAATAGAAATCCAAACAATAATAAATATCAAAAATCAGCAAATCGAAAAATCAAAAAATAAAATATAAAAAATCAAACAAGGGATTTCCAAAATTCAAAGATCAAAAATTATCAAAATAAAAATAGAAAGATAAAAAGACAACACAAAATTTAAAATCCAAATATATAACAATAAAATATCAAAAATCCAATGATCGAGTTATAAATATCCGTTAGCAAAAGGAAAAAAATGCTTTGTATGAAATTCCTTAATGAAACAAGATTTTTGGAATTCGAATTTATCAAATGTGTAATAAAAAACGAATAAAAATAAGTCCGATAATTCTCGAAAATATTCCAGAGATTGAGTGAGTGAAAAATGAAAACTGGGATCAAAATTTAAATTGAATTTTAAATGTGAGTTTTCTACGATTTCTATTAATCAAATTTAGATAGTTTGATAATGCTTCAATAATGAATTAACAAAAAATTAATTTATAAAAAAAATTCAAATAAAAATCTGCGTCATTCGAAATCCTTCGCCAGATGCATCCATCAATCCTTCAAGGACCTCGTCTTCCTCACGATATTCACACAATAATCACAAAGTCGCAGTTTCACAAAATGTTTCAGTAGAGTTTGAGAGTGAAAGAGAAGGGCGAGAGAGAGTGTAAGAGGGAGAAAGAATGAAGGGGTGGAGGTCGCCGAACGGGGTGAAACACGAAAATGCTAATTTGAATCCTCGACTCGAGTCCTGCGAATGCATCGTCGGCTGCACCTCGGGTGGTGCTCGGTTAATTATTATTATTATTTCTTTTTTTTTTTTTGTTTTTCTAATTCACAATGCAGTTCACAAATACACACATGCGTTCACACATACACACACATGCATCACGAGCAAGGGAGGGGAGAGAGACAAACACACACACACACATACACACGCACGTGCACAAGAGGGTTGTTGTTCGACGAGGTTCGTCCTGGCTGCAACCCAAGGGCGCAAAAGTCCTTTGATTTGTCGCTCATTCATTCATTCGGTCGTTCGTTCGTTCTTTCTTTTTATTTATTTATTATTCATTTCTTTATTATTTATTTCTTTATTTTCTTTCTCTCGTCGTATTTATTTCATTTTCATTTCGTTTGAAGCTTCTTGAAGCCTCTTCTTCTTGTTTCATCTTCCTTTCTTTGGAGTTTCTCATTCTCTGTTCTTCAGCTTTGATGTTTCGATATTCTTCATTATTTCATTTTGAAATCAATTTTTTTGCTTTTTAATTATATTTTTTATTTATTTATTATCTTTATTTAAATTCTTCCTTCTTCGTTATTTTTTCGATCTCAATTATTTTTGAGATAATTTTTTAGATAATTTTTTTTCTTCTTCATTATTTTATTTTATAATATTTTTCAAATAGCAATATTTTTTTGTTTCATATTCAAAATTTTTCTTCATTATTTTTTTTATCGTCGTATTTTTCCATTTGATCTTCATTATTTTATTGATCGATCTTTCATTATTATTTTCTTCATATCGTTATTTTTCTAACTTCGTAGTATTTTTTCTTCTTCGTTTTTCTCTTTCATTTCTCTTCTTTGTTGTATTTTTTTTTTTTGTTGTTCATTCTTCGCTGTATTTTTTTCCCATTCATGTTGTTGGATTTGTTGTTGTAATAATGCAGACTTTGAGCACGCGGCCACACGCATCAACCCTCCACAACAACAACAACAACTACAAGCCATAACAACAACATGAAAGGACGACGACAACGACGGGTGGCGAAAGAGAGGTGGAAGAAAAACGTGTAGAGGAGCGAAGAAGAAGAAGAGCGCGCGTGTATATGCAAGTGTGTGTGTGTGTGCGAGTGCGTGTGCGTGTGAGCGAGACGGAAACAGCCGAATTTCCGAGTTTGACATTTGACAAAAGCTTGCGCCGCTGATGCATTGCGTACGGATGGATGCAGGGGCTGGGATTTTGTATCTGGCGGATACAGTTTTTTCCCGCAAGTTTTTCGCATTTTTTCAATTTCAGTTTTTGGGATTCGGAAATTTTTGTATTTTTCAATTCTGTATCCACGCAATAATCCTTCATTGTTTTTTAAAACTATATATTTTTTTTTTAAATTTTTCACATTTTTATCTCACAGATATATTTTTGGATTTTTAGTTCAGTTCATCTCACAGATATATTTTCGAATTTTAATTCAGTTCATCTCACAGATATATTTTTTGATTTTTAGTTCAGTTCATCTCACAGATATATATTTCGATCTTTATTTCAGTTCATCTCACAGATATATTTTTTGATTTTTAGTTCAGTTCATCTCACAGATATATATTTCGATCTTTATTTCAGTTCATCTCACAGATATATGTTCAATGTTTAGTTCTCTGCATCTCACAGATACATCTCACGATTTCTACATTTTAAATTTACACATTTTCAATTCACTTCAAATTCATTTCCAATGTTAATTAATCCATATCCGCACGATACTCAGCACCAAGCACTGTATCCGTCAGGCCGCGTGTATATCTCGCAGATACCTGCGTGTGTATGTGCCTCTCGATGATGCATGCATTCGAATCTCACGCACTTTTCCGTAGTCACACAACATCCGCATCCGCAAGTTACACTTGGGTGTATCTTGTATCTGAGAGTTTGATTTGCCACTTGTTTCACACGCGAAGATACAATTTTACACTGAGAACAATTCCGGGGATGGGAAGGGGAAGACAAAGAAGGGAACACGAAGAAGAAGAAGAGGAAGAGGAAGGAAGAGGCTTTTGATGATAATAATGAGGAGGATGATAATTATTATAAGGGGGAATCCGGGAGGTGGAGACATTTACGTTTCTCTCAATTAGCCGCACGCTCCGCATATCCATTCGCTTGCCGCTGCCGTATCCGCTGCAAGTGGTATCCGTCAGATACGCCGCTCACTTCCTCGGCGCCTCCGGGTGCAGGACGAAAGCGAAGAAACCGCGACAACGAAGACGCGGTCGCGAACACCGAAGACGACGACGTCGACGACGACGACGGCTTTCCGCGATTTTCGACTCCTTCCTGTCTGTCGTTCGTCTGTCCGTCCGTCTGTCCGTCCGTCCGTCGTTCGCTTTTCGCGGCCGACAGCGAACGAGAAAGGAACAAAAAATAACAAAAATAAAAATAACTATTTTTTCGCTCCGAAAACTTTTGCGCGATTTCGTTATTTCGTTCGCACGGTTTTTTTTTTTTTGCTGCGAACCGAATTTTATTTCGAACGCAACTTTATTTCGATTCCAGAACGGATTTTTATACTCGATTTTTTCTCTCTCTCTCTTTCGATTTTATCTTGTGCTATTTTATCAAATTTCTCGTTGCTTGAATTTGCGACGATTTTGTTGTTGTTGTAATAGTGCCAATTATTTGTTGTTGTGTTGATGGATTATTTTTTTTCTTCGTATCTTTATTTAATTATTTTTCTTGTTGGGTGTTTTTGTTTTTATTTGTATTTATGTTTTTTATTTGTGGTGATTTTTTTGGAACTGAGTTTGAGTTGAAAATCAGAAAACGTTACGAGACGAGTGCACAACCAACTGCTGCGAGCGCGCACCTCCGAAACCTAGGGCCGAATAGACGAGCATGAAATTCGTGAGTTGCGTTTTTGGCCCACAAACCAGCGGCCGTCGCAGCCACCACAGTCGACGACAGCTCGAGCAGCGGCTGCGACGTCGCTGCCAACGACGACGCCAAACACACAACCACCATCGTCGTCGCCTTCGTGGAATCGCCGAGAGTCGGTCGGTCGCAGCGAATGCGACGAAACGCAGCCGACCATCGACCGAGGGGGAGCGAGCGAGAGAGAACGTGTTGGCGCCGTCGACAGAGAGAGAGAGCGAGCGAGTGGCGGCCTCGCTCGGCTGCAGCTTTTGTCGTCTGTCGCAAGTTGTTCGTTTTTTCGTTCATTCGTTCGCTCGTTTGTTCGTCGTGCGATTGTGTGTTCGTGTTCGCTCTCCGCTGCAAGGCGACTCCACGAAATTCCTCTCTCGCTCTTTGAACACAAGAGTGTGCATGTGTGTGTGTTTGAGAGAGCAGCCTGCAGTCGCCGCCACTCGACGTCGACGCAGCGGTCGCTGTGGCAGCACGCAGCAGGCGGCTGAATTCTGATTAGATTTTCTTGCATTTTGCAACCCTCTCTCGCAGCGCTCGCACGCTCTCTCGGCTGCTCGTCTCTCTCTCTCTCTTTTGGTCTCTTTCTCTGGGAGTCGTTTGTTCGGCGCTCTCGTCGTCGAATTGGAATTCCGTCAGCGTCGTGCTGTGCAACTTTTGCGCTTCGTGTGTCGCCTTCAACTGACGTGCAGCAAAAATGCTTTTCGTGCAAAAACAAAACGACGAAGAGGGGAACTTCTTTTAGATTTACCGAATTTTGAAAATTTGGATAATATAGAATTTTTTATTATATTGAATATTTGAAAAATGTTGATAATTGGAAAAATATTGATAATTTTAAAATTTTAATAAATCTAAAATTTTGTAAAATGAAAAATTAAATATTGAGAAATAACTTAAAAATTTAAGTAACGACAATTTTAATAAATTGATAATTTTGATAATACTCAAATGTTTAATAATTAAAAAATATTGGTCTTCCCTTCATCCCGATACCATTGATTTTCCTCCCTTTGTGCCGTGAATCAGGTTGAGCAAGGGTTAAAGTGCAGCAGGAGCTCGATTATGCAATCGTGAGAGGACTTCGGGGTGGTTTTGAACCGGATCGGCGGGGAAAATGCAAATTTTGAAAAAGTTCTTCCTTCCTTATTGTTCTTTATTCATGGCATGCTCCCTGAAGGATCATTTTTATGAAGAGTTCTTTGATGATCGTTCGATGCTAGCAGCAGATTTTAGTCTCAAAGACCACGAGAACTCTTCGCGATTCACTTCTGGAGACCTCGGGAGCCACTGTCGAGGTCTTGAAAGTTTCCTCCAATCGTTGAAAGATGAAACTAGTATTTTAAAACCTATAAAATCAATTAAAGAAGTTCTGAAAACCATCGTCATCCCCTTGGACACTCCCCAAAAGCCCACGATCCCCCCCGAATCTGCCAAAGAGCTTCCAAAATCCCCTTGCAGTTGTCGCCCTGGCGCCTCGTCGTGCGGCAGCCCTGCACGCGATCTTCGTCGAGCCGAAATTCTCATCGATCGTGTGAGAAGAACGAATGTTGGTTTTGTTAGAATGGGATGTTGAAGCGGAAGAAGAGGCGGCGGAAGATGAAAAAGAGGTACAGCAACAGAAGAAGAACAAGCAGGAGAAGAAGATGAAGAAGAAGGAGGAGAAGAAGAACAAGCATGCGAAGCAGCAGCAACCGCAGTCGGCGTCAATGGCGGCGACAACGAAATTCAAAGAAGCGAATTCGAGCTTTCGAATGCGGCCGAAGCTTCGACGCAGGGGAAATGCCGACCACAAGAAGAAGACAAAAATGAACAAGAGAGAGCGAGCGCAATAATGCGAGCGAAAAAAAAATGGGGAGGGGAACGACGAGAGAGCGAGTGCCGCGAAGAGCAAACCAAAGCGTGGCGAAGAAGAACAAACAGAAGAAGTGCGACAGAGCGAATGAGAGAGAGCGAAAAGCTGGCCGAACAGAACGCAGCCGAGAGCTTTGCATTCGCTTTACGCAATCGACGAACACGTGTAGCGAACGACGCAACGACGATGGCGATGGCGACGAAGACGTCGTCGTTGTTGTCGAAGGGGACGACGAGTGGGGCGAAGGCAGCCGACGATGATGGCGACGGCGATTGCGAAGTCGCAGAAAATCGCAGCACGAGCGGTCGGTGCTCGAACGAAGGAAGGAGCGAGCGAGTGAAGCAGCGAACGACGAACACATGAAGCAACGAGTGAGCGGCGCACGAACTCGAACTCGTTCGTTGCAGGCGTCGCGCGAGGCCAGACGCAGGTCGTCGTCGTCGTCGCCATTGCGTTGTTCTTGTTGCTGCGTTCCAACAGCCGCTGCTGCCGCTGCGACTGCCGCCCAATGAACAGCGGCGCCAAGTGTTTATTTTTTTCTCTCTGCTTTTTCTCGCTGTTGCTGTTTTTTCTCTCATTGCTTTTGCTGCTTCTTTTCTCATTGCTGCTGTTGTGGTTCTCTCAGTCATTTTTTTCGCTCCCATTGCTTTTGTTGTTTTTGCCTCTCATGTTGCTTCTCTCCCGAATTTCTGTGAACTTTGCGAAAGCTCCACACGAAGTGCGTTCGTCGCACGCTCGTTTGTCGCCGGGCCGACGTTTGTTCGCTCGTTTATTCGGCCTCTCACGCACTCACACTGACGCATCGTGTGCGTTTGTGGTGCGTTGCGTGTAGTTTTTTGTTGTTGTTGTTGTTATTTATGCTGGCTTCGTTCGTCGTTCGGTTTTTTTTTTAGGGAAGGGGGTTCGGTGGGGCCGAGGGGGCGTCGGTTGTCGTTGCGTGTGCTGCGCGCTCCACCATTTGAAAGCAACGAGCGCCATTGCAGAATTCGTTCGTCGTCGTCGTCGTCGTTGTAGTTCTTGTCGTTGTTGCTGTTGTCGCCATCCCCTTTCTTCCTCTGCCCTCTTCTTCATCGTTTCTCTCAACTACTTTTCGCTGCTCTGCGACGCCTCCTTCGCTTCCTGTTTCGTCGTTGGCGTTGTGTAAACTTGATTCCTCTCTTCTTCTTCCTTCATCTTCCTCTTGCCATTCCACTCGCACTTCTTCTTCTGCTTCCAACACTCCTTCTTACCCTCCTTCCTCTTCATCACTTCTTCTACTTCTCTTCTTTCGTTTGTTCGTTCGTTCGTTCGTTGGAAACGCACTTTTGCAGAATCGCGCGGAGGCCTCGGCTGCGTCGACGCCTCCGTCGCTGCCGCTGCTTTTTTGGCTTCGCCAATGCTTCTTCTTTTTGTTGCTTCGTTTCGTTGCCATTGTAGTTGTTGTTGTTGTTCGTTGTTATTCTTCTTCTTCTTCTTGGTTATGTACGCATTTTATGTACGCAGTTGTTAATGTTGTTGTTGTTGTTGTTCTTGTTTTTGCTGTTCTTGTTTTTGTCGGTGCGTCGTAGTTGTCGTCGTCGTCTTTGTTGTTGTTGTTGTTGTTGTTGCCATCGTCATTGTTGTTGCATGTATTATGTGGCAACTCTGCTGTATGTAATGCATTTTTTTGCTCTCAGCCTCGAAGCAACACCCAAGTGTGCGTGTGCGAGCGAGAGGGAGGGATGAAGGGAGGAACGAAAGGAAACGCATACACACAAACACACACACACACATAAGAATTGTGGCCAAAAATTTCGGTGCACGATAATTGGCCTCATTTTTCGTGTTGTTTTCTGGCCCATTCTTCTTCATTCTACTTCGTCTTCGTTGCCGACCTTCTCCACATTGATTTCCGTTTTCCACCATCTCTACCTTTTGCCCTCTCTCTCTATCTATCTCCCTCTCTCTCTCTCTCTTTCTCTCTCTATCTCTCTCTCTCTCTCTCTCTATCTCCCTCTCTCTATCTTTCTCCTTCGCTCTTTCGCACTTCTTGTTTATAATCGGTCTCTTTCTCTCGTTGACGTCAGAAAAGTTAGAACGAACTTTTATGCAATTCGTAAAAATTTCCTTCCTGATTGCGTTGCTGTTTCCTCCTTCTTGCTGTCTCTTTCCCACCAAATTCATCCACTCTTCTTGCTCTCTTTCCTTCCCTCTCTCTTCTCCTTTCTCCTACCCTCCCCTCTCCACCTTCTTCATCACTCCTTCATCATCGCCTTTCTTCGTCTTGTTCTTGCTCCGTTTAATTTCGAGGCATTTTTCGGAGTGGTGAAGGAAGCAAAGTGGGGCAAAGAGGGGAGTTTGGTAGGGTGTGGTGAATTGAGGTGTGGTGTGGTAGGTTGATGGGTGGTGGGTTGAGGTGTGGTGGAATGCAGGATGGTGGGTGAAGGTGTGTTGAAGTGAAAAGTGACGTGTGAAGTAGGCTGAATTGTAGAGATTTCAGGTCTTTGAATAAAAATTGACCACTTGTCCCGGGTTCATTCACTTTATGATATGGACTTTTATCATTTCCCTTCCTCAACCCTTCCCTCTGCTTACCTTTTTGCCAAACTCGTTTACCTTATACCATGTCCTTCACCTTCTACCATGTCGTTCACCTTTTTCAATCTCTTTCACTGAGTTCATTCGCTCATTCAACTCTACCCTCAATTCTTTCTTGAACTCTCCCCGCGACTCTCAGCTCGAGTCTTTTCTCAACTCTTTCCTGAACCCTTCCCTCATCCCTATAAAAAAACTGGCAACTTCTTTAAAGAGACATTTATAGGTGTTTCTTTACAAGATACCCTTAAGAAACCAAACCAACCCTTTGAAACATTTTTTTTTAATTCTTCCCAAAACGATTCTCGCCTTTATGAAACCACTTGTTAATCGTTGACGCTTTCATTGAACCCTAATTTATACAAATTTATATTCCTAATTTATTAATATTTATAATTTATTGATATTCCTCAGTTGTTGATATTCCTTGGTAATATTTCCTTTGATAATATTTCTAATTTATAAATTTATATTAATAATTTATTAGTATTTTTAATACCCATATGATACCCTTTGTTGGTAATACCGAAGAAACTCTGTTAAGTCTCAGCTATTGACTTCAACTAAAATAATTTCTTTAAGCAACATTCCAAAGGTTTATTTATATAAGACTATGGTCCATAGTTCCCTTCCTAAACCCCCCCACCCTCACCACCATTTTCGAAATTCCCTTTGAAGGCTCGCACCGGGTGGCAGGAGAAAATCGCGTAATTTTAAGGGTTTCATAATTTCATAATTTGTGACCTTTAAAGCAATTCTTCTGCTCATCGAAGACTTCCTGAGGATGCTTCCCTGGAGGCTTCTCTAAAGGCTTCACTGGAGGCTTCTGCGAAATCTTCTCTTCGGCTTCACTTGAGACACCCCTGACGACTTCTCAGGAGGCTTCACTGGAGGCCTTTTAAAGGACTTCTTTGGCGGCTTCTTTCCTGTTCATCCGCAAATAAGTTTTTTTTGTTTTTATTTTCTCTCATAATTTCTGCGAAGCTCACGAAAATAGATCGATCGACGGTGGCCACCTGGGGTTTGCGATTACGAAGCGCGATGGACGCTGAGGGTGGGGCGTAAATAATTGAGGGGTTGGGGGAGGGATGATTGAAAGAAGCTGAAGGTGAACGCACTGGACTCGTTCACGGAGGCTGCATCCTGGAAAATCCATCGGCTGTTCAAAGGCTTCGAAGGCGGCGGGGGTTCGTCGTGATCATAACAAAAAAAGAACAACAAAAAGGACAACAACAATGACAACATCATCATAATAACAAACAACAATGACAACATCATCATAATAACAAACAACAATGACAACATCATCATAATAACAAACAACAATGACAACATCATCATAACAACAAACAACAACTTAACCATAAGAAGGACAACAACAAGAACAATTACAACAATCAACAACAACAAGAACAATCACATTAGGTAATTTAAAAACAATGAGTTTAAAGGATGCGGAAAGAAAGACAGAAAGGGTTCAAGGACAATATTTCACGCAACATTAACTCTCATCTTCGGTCGTCCTCCTTCCACCTTCGTCCTCCTTCCACCTTCGTCCTCCTTCCTCCTCCTCCCTCCTTCGTCCACCTTTCTCCTCCTCCTCCTTCCACTCGTTCGTATGCTAATGTAACCGATGTCCCGTCGCGTCTTCGTCTTCGTCCCATCCTTCTTCTTCTTTTTCTCTTCCTCCTCCTCTTAATCGTTCTCATCAATAGGCCGAGTCCTCGAAGGATATGCGATTTTTTTCTCTTCCACTTTCCGACTTTCAACTCATCTCGTTCTTTCTTTCTGGTCGTTGTTGTTGCTCCTTCCTCACCTTGTCGTTCTCTTCTCGACTTCCTCGTTCTTCCTCTCCTCACCTTTTCCTTTGTCTCGTCCCATCGTCCTTCCTTCTTTTTCCTCCTCCCCCTTTCTCCTACTTGGCTTCTTATCTCGTTCTTTGAGTCTTCTTCGATTGACTGCTCGGTTGCACAATAACTTGTTGTTGTTGATTCTCATGTTTGTTGTTTTTTATCTTGTTATTTTTGTTGTTCTTTACCTCGGTATTTTTGTTGTTTACCTTATTGTTTTTGTTGTTGTTTCTACAGTTGTTGCTTCTCCAGTTGTTGCTTCTCCAGTTGTTGCTTCTCCAGTTGTTGCTTCTCCAGTTGTTGTTGTTGTTGTTGTTGCCAGGAGCTTCTATCTATTCGAATGAATTTCGGTTAATCAGGCTCGAGATTCAGTTCCAAACCACGGGTGAACGACCGAGCCTCCTCGACTTCTGACGATTTTTCTCGATGAGATGATGAGCAATTTTTTTGTAAAACCCCATCTTCTCGAATTTGAGTTGTTGTTGGTGTTGTTTTGTAAATCGTTGTATTTTTGGACGTGCTTGTTATTGTTGTAATTGTTATTTTTTTGTTTTAATTGAGTAATTGTTGCTTCCCAAATTTTTCCCAAATTTCTCTTCTCTTCCCATTCTACCAATCATCCTTCTTACTATCATCACTTCCTCCTTTCCTACTTTCTTTCCTTCCTCCTTTTCTCCCTTCATCCTTTCAACGCTTCATCCTTTCTTCCCTTTCTCAACTCCATCCTTCCTTCTTTCAATCCCTTCCTTTACTTTCCCTTCCCTCCCTTCCGTTCGTTGGTCTGGAAACTCGATGCCTTCTCTCGGGGGGCGGGTCCAGAGGTGGGGCGTGGCATTGGATCCATCTTTTAAATGGCGCTTAAAATTAGCTTCAAACGGTTTCCGATATCCTGTGGCTCTTGTTCTTCTTCTTATTCGTCCCATTTTTCTTCTCTTCCCTTTCATCTTGTTGTCGATTATGCTATTGTCATTGTTGTTGTTGTGTTTTTTTTTGCTCCTGTTATTATTGTCGTCTCAGTCTTAAAGACCTTTTCATTGTTTGATGAAGAATTTGGAGCGTGGGAGAGAAAATTTGTTCTGGTTTTTTGGTTCTCTAAATTGTCCACTGTGTCATTGTCGTTGTCCCACTGTGCAGATTCCTTTCTACTGAAAATTGAATTAAATCATTATTAAATTGATGTAAATTTTATTGACATAATGTTATTCAAATTAACTTAAAAAAATGTCAATTCAAATTATTTTTACGTTTCGTTTAATTTTACAAACCAAACTATGAATTCGCTCCACAGCAAAGAAAAAAAATAAAAAAATTTGTCTTTTTATTTAGTTTTTTTTTTTAAATTCCTTTTCATTCCCCAAATATGTTTTTTATTTTATTTTCGACATTTCCGGAATTAATTGTTTTTTTTTTGTTTTAATTTTCTCCCAACATTGGGATAACATAATTTGTTCCACTGTGCATCTCAATGTAAAAGTTATTATATTTCATAATGACAAAACAAAGACCAGCAACAACAACAGCAACATCTTCGAAACGCAATAAAAACCATCTTCGAAATTGCTCATTGATGACGAAAAGAAGAAAATTACAACAATAAGAAGCGAACAAAAAAAAAAAAAAAACAATGAACAACAAGAAAAATGAAAACAACAACAATAAGAACAAGAATAAGAATAAAAGCAACAACAATATGAACAAAAGTAACCACAACAACTACAACAATTACAACAACACCCGCAAACGAAATTCGAAACGAAAATAGAGGATCCTCGGATCCTTCCCCAAATTCTCCCCAAGTCCACCGTCCGCAGTCGACGCAGGCAGCGACGCCGCCACAACGAGAGCAACAGAAGAAGAACAAGAATCGGACGAGAAACAAAAAATTAGGTCACAAATTTCCAGGGTAAAAAAAAAATTATTTGGAGCATTTTGTAATGCACACAATCAGAAGGCAGAGAGAGAGAGGGGAATGAGGAGAGAGGCATGCAGTGGGTGAGGAATAGGGAGAGAATGAGTGAGAGAGAGATAGACAGAGAGTGCGATAGAGAAGCCACAGTGTGGAAAGTGTGGAAAAAGAGAGGTGAGGGTGGAATCAGTGATCATTGCATCGATTGCACAAATTAGATTCGAATTAGTACCAAAAGAAATTTCGATCGTGAGAAATTTAGCTGGATATATAAATGGAACATAGATGGATAGATAATGAAGATAGATAAATGAAGATAAAAAAATAGGCAGATTAATAACGAATTGTCAGATGAACATAGAGAACATGGTTTGATCTTGATCTACTATGATCCTAGTAAAATTTCTATGATTTTTGAAAAATTTTCAATTCTTAATGCAAAAGACTTGATTACAATTTAATACGTTTCTCAAAATTGTCTACTACAGAATTTTGAGTTTTATTATGATTCTCAAATTTGAATCTAGTTTTTTATAAATTTTCAAATATATTTGTTAATTTGTTTCCTAGAAAATTCCATACTTTTAACTACTTACATTTTGCTTTCTGTACGATTTTTGTTAAATTTGGTAATTTTTCATAGACATTTTTTTTGTAACCGATTTTGCTTTTAGTAAATTTTTCAAATTTGTTTTTATAGTTTTTTGTGAGTTCATAAGTTTTTTTTTAATTCTTAAAAAATTTGTTAATTTTTCCCACAGAAATCCAAAATTGTTACTATGTAAATTTAGGGTCAGATGTGAATATTTAGATGTGAATATTTGGGACATAGGAACCGTCCAAATGTCTGATTGACAATGTGGAGCATTCGTCGAACTAAGATAGAGGAGATTGATGGACAGCTGCAGAGAGAGAGACAGAAGCCGAGTGATGCAAAAGACGTTGGCTTCCTCCTAATGCACAACTCTCCCCAAAGCCCCCTCTCTCCTCATTCCAAACTCCTCTCTCCTCGTTCCACACCCCTTAACACTCTCGCGTCATCGCTCTGCACATGTTCGGCTCCCACCCCGACCCCTTTCGGTTCCCCACGACGAACTTCGGTCGGGCCCTCATGCGTTGCTGCAACTCCGACAACGTCGACCTCGTCATCAACGTCGGCGTCAGCGTCGTCAACTACGACAACGTCATCGTCTTCGTCGCTGCAGTCGCCTCAGTTCATGTGTCTGTCCCTCCATCTGTTCGTCCGTCCCTCTGTCTGTCCATTCCTCAGCCTATCTGTCCGTCTCACGGTCTGTCCAAACATGCGTTTGTTCGCTCATTCGTTCGCTCGCGCACTGATTTTGTGCGTGACCCAATTTCGAGGGCCCCGTTCGCCTTGCTCCAATTCACTTCTCCGCTTTGAATTCGTCGCCTCGTTGCTTTTTTCGTTGCGTTCTTGTGGCTCCCCTTCTTCGTCTCTTGCACCCATCATTCTCTTTTCCCCCTCACTCCTCTCTCTCTCTCTATCTCTCACACACACTCACACTTATGCACCGCTTGCATTTCGTGTGGTGCTTGGTTTTTTTTTGTTTTTTGTTATTCATGCTTCGCTGCGTTGCGTAACGCAATTTTGTACAACAACAACCAGTAAAACAACAACAACCAGTACAACAACACAACATCACAATCAACGAAAAATGAATGACATCAACAATAACAGCAACAACAACAAACACACAAACACAATCAAATATTGGGGGGGAAATAGTGAATGACAAAAAGCAACAACAACAACAACGCATGATAACAATCGAATTTTCAGACTCGTTTCTACGCATTTTTTTCGCTCCCTTTGTCTTTGGTTAATTTATTTTGCCTTAAACATTTATATTTTTTTAGTTTTAAATTTTTCGTTTAATTTTTTCAATATTTTGTGTAGAATTTATTGTTTTAAGTGATTTTTTGTTAAAAATTAAATACTTAAAAAAAATTACTTTGCATTTAAAAATATTATTTTACTATTATTTCTTGTTTTAACTTAAAATTATAATTTGATATTAAAATAACTTATGGTTGCATATATTTTACATTTAAATTTTTTTTAAATTGAAGCATTTAATTATTTTTTTGGTTAAGCTTTTTTTAATACTTTGCTTCAAAAAAGTTTTCTCAATTATTTTTTTTTCAACATTGTTTGTTTCAAATATTTTATTTTAATATAGTAGATATTTCTATTTTTTGGTTTCTAATTTTTTTGTAAAAGGTATTATTTTACATTTTCATGTTTCATCTTTTGACAACTCCTTCTTCCGCTTTTATTTTTCCCTTCGGTTTTCTCTTTCAATCAACACAAACCCTTCACAGCCTTTGCTACCACTCATTCTATCTCTTTTTCTCTCACTCACTACCCTCTCTCTGTCTCACTCTCCCCCTCTCTTTGTCTCTCTAGCACCCCCCTCAGTTCACCTATTCTCGTCTTTCGCATTCGATCAATCACCTTTACAATGAATATCTTTTTTTTCGCTGTTCCGTGTTTTAATTTTGTAATTTTTCGTTAATTACTTTTGCTAATTAACGATTATTTTTTCATGTCTTCTTCCGACATTGTTTTGGTTGTTATTGTTGTTGTTTTTGTGTTATGTCTTTTTGGTTTCTTCTTCCCTTGCTGGTCGTCCTCTTCTTCTGCTACTGCTTCTTCGGTGCGAATTCGAATTCTTTGTGAAGGGAGCCGCCAAATGGCCTGAGGATGATTGGCCAGAACCTCAACAACAACAACAACAAGAAAACTGTACCATTATGGGCCAAAAAAACAAGAACAAAAATATTAACATCAGAAAGTGAATCAACAGCATATAACAACAAGAACAATGATGAAATAGAATAAAAAAATACAATGGACTTTAGCAAAATATGGCGACTCCTCACGCACACCATCGCACGATTCACGGCAACCTTAATGCGTTCACGATAATGTTGTATGTGTGTGTGTGTGTGACTCATCAGGTAGTCGATTCAAAAATCCCCACTCCATGCATTTTGGCCTTTTTATTTGACCTTCTCATCTAAATTTTTCTTCCTTGATCTTTCGATTATTTTTTGCTTATTTGTTTCATAATTTTTGTTTTGTCTCATTCATTCTATAATTTCATTCTAATTAGTTTAATTCAATATTTCATTTAATTTTCATTGTATACGTTCATTAATTTCATTAATTTTCATAAATTTTATTCATTCTTTAATAGATATTAATTTAATCAATTCTTTAGTTCAATTTGATTTATATTTTTAATCATATTTCACATTTTACTTTCGTTCTCAGCCTCCATCATGTTCTTTTTGCATACATATGTGTAATTTCCAATCGCTCTCACTCTCTGACTCTTTCTCTCTCATACCTCTCATGCCTCTTATCGCGTCCATTGCATTTTTCGCAAGGTTGCAGTTGTGTGTGCGACGAGATTCGCAACGAATCAGCGATCGCAACGTGGCGAATGCAACGCTGAGTTGGGGACCGCCCTGGGATCCACTGAGAGTGAGTTTCAAAATGGAGGATGCTTCAGAGAGCGAGCGCTGGGGGCGTGTTCTTGTTAAAAATTAAAAGAAATGAAAAAGAAATAAATTTAATTCATCCAAAAACTTCTTCTAAAGTAATTGAGTGATTTTGTAAAATATAGAAAAATATATTTAATTCAACAAATATCGTTTACACATAAAAATTATTATTTTTCCCTAAAATTAGTTGAAAAGTAATAAAATTAAGAGTAATTCAAACATTTAAGTGAATCAGTAGCTTATAAAAAGTTGGAAAAAAATATATAAAATATGTTCAATACTTTCATTTAAAACTGATTAATGACGAAAAAAAGTTAATTTCGACTTATTTTCTCAATAATAATCGTAAAATTCGTTTCACAAAAAATTAACGATTGTCCTGCTTTTCTATCTCAGATCAACTTAACAAGGAATTCAATGGCATTTGCGAAAAAATTTAAATAAATTCGCAATTGAGGTCGAACACAAAATCCTAAAACAGACCGATGAGAAAAATAAACTTTGGAGAGGGAAAGGATAAGGACGAGAGAAAATGGAAGGAAGTAGAAAGGGACAATGGAGGGATGGAGAAATCGTAAAAGTTGTTTTTCACTTCGATTTAATTTTTCGTTCCATAAAAAAATGCGTCAGCCTATTTTCGCCATAATTTCCGTTTTGCTCATAAAACAACTACAAGGACAGTAACTGCGAAAACAACAACAACAACAACAAATGAAAAACGAACAACTGAAAAACAAAAACAACAAGTCAAAAACAACAACCACAACAACAACAACAACAACATCACAAATGATGAAGAGACAAGAAAAAACTGCAGAATTTCCTTAACTTTGTCTGTTTTGTTTGTCTCTATCGCACTCATATCTTCTCCCGTATCTCACTATCTCACTCATTTCCTTTCTATATCTCATTCTCTCTCTTTCCATCTCTATGTCCTTCCCGTTCCATTCTCCCTTCGCTCGTCTCGCAGGCGGCAGTTGAATTTTCGCTCCTCATCTTCTTTGCATAAAATCCCAATAAAGAACTCGGAGTTATTGCGAGCTAAATTCGAAATTGTTCCATGAGAACTGGGCCTCGGAGTGGTTTGTATCGAAGGACGAGGGCGGGAGGATGACGTCGTCAGGAGGGGAATCGTGAAATCGAAAATTAAAAAGGATCTTTGAGGAATTTCATACGGCGCGATCGAAAGGGATTGTGGGAAGCAATCGATGATCACTTGAGGTAGTTTCTTGAGTAGAATGAACAATGATGGAGATTTGTGTGTGTGAGAACAAGAATCTTACAGTGGGACTTGAGGGATAATTGACGAATGGATCTTTTGATTCCTTAAGAAATTTATTAAAGATGCTCTGTAAATTATGTTCTCTTAAGTTTTTTAAGGGAAAGTGATCAATTGATCTGATTATAGTGAAATTTAATAAGTTTTTTTGAAACTCAAACTTCTCATTGATACCTCAATAATGGTTTTATTTCTACTACAAGGCTCATTTTATCGCTTTACAAATGACTTCAGCAAGTTCTCAAAACCCAAAATTTCCCCCCCTCAGCCCTTTGTGGGCTTCTGTCATCGATCGGTCCCTTCTCTGAAGTCACGACCCCATGTGGTCTTCGACTTGTTGCTTCATTGCTTCATTGGTTCTGGTTCTCGATCGGCTCGATGCTCTAAACAAGATCTATAGCGATGCTAATGGAGATTGTATTTTCCATGTTGTAAATTTAGTTGTCGATGAAGAAGAAGAAGAAGATGAAACAAGACGTGGATGAATAAGAAATCGACTAATTTGTGAAGGGCCGCGATTAATGAATATATTTAAAATGCGTTGAAATAAATTTTGAATAAAATAGCAAAAAAATCAAAGGGCAGAAGAACAAAGATGTTGGCAACTACAACAATCCTAGTAACAACAACAACTCCATCACCAATAACAACACCATCTTCATCAATAACAACAAAAAAAAAAAATAACAAAAAAAAAAAGAACCTCTCGGAAACCGATTGATAACGTGGCGAGAACTTCTTCTAAACAAGTTTCTCAACATGCGTTCGCACAGTTCGCATTCGATTTCGGTGATGGCACAATAAACAAAACAACAACAACAAAAACAACAACAATACATTAACTGAATACAACAACGAATACAAATTACAGCAACATCACACTAACACTCACTACCATTAGTATTAGCAGCAACAGCAACATCATCATCATCATCATCATCATCATCATCATCATCATCAGCATGAGCAGCAAAAGCCAGAGCAACAAAAACAAAAAAAAAAAAATAAAAACCGAGTCGAACCAAACCGAACGAAACGAAACCAAATGAAACTCAATGAGATGTCAAAGGGCCCCTTAATCTCGGCGTAAGCTTCATGCATATGGATGGATAGATGTTGTTCTTGTTGTTGGTGGTCTTGTTGTTGTTGTGGTTGGCGGATTGTTGTTGTTGTTGCTTTTGTTGTTTTCGTCACGATGTTCTGATCTCAAGGACCGCCGTCGCCTCCTCCGATGCCATCGCGGTTTCCGCTCTTCCAAGACCAAGATTCATGCGTTTGTCTATTCGTCCGTCCGTCCGTCCGTCCGTCCGTATGTCTGTCCGGTTGTCTGTTTCATCTATTGCCATAGCAAAGGGGGGTCTCAACGAGGCAGAGGAGGAGGGGGGTGGGGTCATTGGGGGGGGGGGTGGAGCCAGAGCAAGATGCGTGATTACCTCATCACGACGTCCATCGAAGCGTCAGGCGGTGGCAGCGACAGCGACAGCGAGGCAGCGATCGTGCGAGATGTGCTCAGATGCGTGCGATTGTTGCTGCTTAATCTTTGTATTGTTGTTGTTGTTTTTGTTTTTCTTGTTGTTGTTGTAGTCATTGTTGTTGTTCTTCTTCTACTTATTATTATTGTTGTTATTGTTCCTCCACTCACATAGGCAATTTTTTAGCTGTCGTCGTCATCGTCGTCTTCATCATCGTTGTTGTAGTTTTAGTTTTGTGTAGTTCTTTTTTCTGTTTTGTTTTTGTTGCTTTTGGCAGCAAAACGCGTCGAAATTAATTTAAGCACAACCACCAGCAACAACAAAAACAACAGGAACAACAACAACAACAATAGAAATATTAACAGCAACAACAATTGAAATAACAACAGCAACAACAATAACAAGAGCAACAACAGCATTTGTATGCGTTGAGCTTTTTATAGCTATCGCTGAGTTGTTGTAAGCGTTGTTATTGTTTTCATGTGGTTGTTATTTTTTCTTCTTGTTGTTGTTATTGTTATTCTTGTTATTGTTGTTATTTTTTATGATTTTTCCTCTCTACGCATTTTTTTCGTTGCCTCTGGTTGTGCTCGAATCGACTCGCATTCGTTCGTTCGTTCGTTCGTTTGTCTCGAGTCGATTTGATTCAAAGCAGCCGGGAATGAGGAACAAAGAAAAGAGCAAAAGTGCGTATGAAAGAGTGGAGGAGAACGATAAGAAGAATTATAGAGGGAGAGAGATAGAGAGAGAGGGGGTAACAGAGGGGGAGAGAGAGGGGAACAGATGGTGAGAGAGAGGGGAACAGAGGGGGAGAGAGAGGGGAACAGAGGGAAAGATGAGGGCAGCATGAGGCAAGTGAAATGACACGTTAATTGATAACCGCGACTCGACTCGGTTCGGTTCGGTTCGACTCGACTCGAGCAATGGCATCGAAGACGAATGGAAAACATTGTACCCTAGGTCACTTTTTTAAGGTCCCCCCCAACCGAACGACGATCGTCTCGTCGTGCTGCGAACTCGACGATTGCTCCACTCGATCGTTCGTTTGTTGGGTCGATTCTTCGGTGATTCGACGGTTTCCTCTTGGGTCGAGTGGGGCTGGGGGAAAAACTAAAAGTAATCCATAAATCTGGGTATCGATCGATGATCATTATGGAAAGCTCTACCTCAATGGAGTTTGTGGTGTCTGGCGTTTTGTGGTCGGTAGATGAAAAAAATTCATAAGAAAGAAGCCATAAAAAAGAAGTTAGAGCAGAGAAATCGAAAATAAGTCAAAGGAAATAAATATTAGGAATGAGGAAATAAGTCAAAGGGAAGAATTTAAAAGAAAGAAGTCGAAGGAAAAAAATTATACGAAATAATATTTGCTGAAAACCCCAGTAGAAAATTCTTAAGGAAATCCTAAGAAAATTAATTTATTAAATTAAAATTAAGTTTTCAAAATACTTTAATAATAAAAGTAAATAATATTAACACAATAAAATATAATAAATTAAAAATAAAATAAATTTGAATAATTTCATGGTATTTCATACCGACGATCGTTCGCTATTTCATACCATGAAATTATTCGAATAAAAAATGTAAAAGTCGTGTACAAAAATTCCACTCTCGCCCACAATCTGAACCATTTTTCATTTCTAGAACTGTAATCACAGAAAAAGTAATAATCACCAAAGAACTACAAACCATAAATTTGATTCTCTTAACAAAACCAACCCCTGACCATCCCATGGACTCCACTCGTAATCTCGACAGGTTGTTGAGTGGTTCTCCCAAAAATCCCGATGTCTCTTCTTGGCTTCTCTGGAATTCGCCACTATCTCCCGGCAATTTGTATCCCTCGACCAAGGAGAACTATTTAATTTCTCAAACACTCCTTCCATCAACAAACACCAAACGGCCCAAACTTCCACATGACCCCAACTTCTAAAAGCCGTCACGTCCACGTCCCCAACTTTTAACACGCCCCCAACTTCTGCAGGTCGCACCCATCGTCGTCATGCACCACCGTAATTCAAAAAAAATAATGAATTTATGCAAATTTAATGCGAAATCAACCTCGCTCGTCACCCCCTACCTTTAAATTGCCTCCGCACTACAATTAAAAGGGCGTGCATTGGGTCAAAGGTACCGTGAAATTATGACCATGTCCTGCTGGCCAAAGGACACACACACACATAATATCGCTCATGAATGTCCAGGGGAGAGACAGAGAGAGAGAGAGAGAGAGAGAGGAGAGAAGTGAAAAAAAGGAGTGAAGCACGAAATCGTATGCGGAGTTTGTTAGCGATAAATCAGAAATTATGGAAACACATGAAGTAGCAACAAATATAAGGACTGAAATAATAACAACAAAATTTATAAAAACAAAATTTATAACAAAAAAATTAATAACAATAACAGTAATGATAGCAACAACTACAACACCAAAAACCACTAACAACGCACCCTTCCTTCATATGAGCGAGAGGTGGGGATTGTTGAATGAAAGAAAAAGGATCCCATATCGCCAGGATGTCCGCCGAAAACTTGGCTCAAACACACACACACACTCACACCTATACTCACACCCATACACACACATCAACAGGCACGCAGTTTGTCATCGGGGCCACACGCAAGCGACACACGCTGACCTTTTCATTCTTCGCATCGTCCTAAGTTTCGCTTTCCTTCTTCTTTCCCTTTTGGCTACTTACTTCCATCGGCCTGCTATTTCTATTCCTTCGTTTCTCCTCCTTTCATTTTCTTTCTTCCTTCCAACCTTTTCTCTCCTTCCTTCTACCTCTCCTTCGTCCTGTTCAATCATGGTACTTTGCGTTTTTATTGCAATTTAATGGAAATTTCGACATGACCACGATTCGGCCACCTTTCGAGTTAATGGCCAACAACACCCTTCCCTCTCTACCCATCTTCCTCTCCTGTTCTACACCCCACCCTCCTTCGAAAAAAAAAAAATCGGGTTAAGCCCAAATGTCCAACTGCCTTGCATAGATATTATTATTTTTTCGCTTCTGTACTAAATAATTTCATTTCCATTCATTGGTTTTTATGGCCGAGGTGCGTTTCAAAGTTCAGTTTTCGTTGCTGTTTTTTTTTTTTTTTGTATTTATATTTCGAAATGCGCGCAAAATAACAATAATAATAATAATATAATAATTACCATTAGTTAACAACAACATCAACATCATTGACGACAACAGGTTACACCCAGGTCTACAGGTAACCCTTAAATAATTCCTTTTTGCTCTAGGATTTTTATGATGATTTCTTGTGGCGTCGAAGCTCCGCGGGGGGTTTTCGAGGTTCGCCGTGTGTGGCCAGCAGTGATGGGTGAGGGTGGGCGAAGGGTTGAGAGCGTGTGGGGGAGGTTACCAGAAATAGTCGACTCTCAACCCTTACTTGGAGGGAGCTTGACCGAGTTCTCAGGACCATGACTGAAGGTTATTTTACTGTGGAGTGGATGGATTTTGCCTTTTTGAGATATACACAAAGTCTTATGAACTGGAGAAATGTATATAAATGTTAATCATATATATCTATCATAGAAATATAGAATAGAATATTAAGTCATAGAAAGATAATCATGAATGTATAAAAATATGAATTTTATATAGAAAAAATCGAAATTGATTATCTTGAATTTGGTTTCTATAAAAATGTAAATTTCTCTACTTCTATATTTTTTTCCAATTCCTATATTTTGTTCCGACTATGTAAATAATTTTTTTGCATCTACCACAATATTAGAGTTTCTTAGATGTACTCTACTAATTTTTTCCACTCGTAGGCTATTCAAATTCTCTGAACAAATATTTTCCAGAATCGATGAAAATATATTGATGCCCCTACTATCTATGTATCTTAATTTTGCTAACCATCTAATATTTTCAATATTTTATTATTTCAACTGAATATTTTGATTTACATTTTATCTTTTCTATGATGTCCTTGATCTCCTTGTTTCCTCGGCCTTTTTGGCACCCTTCCCTTGTCATTAATCTGTTATATTTATCTTCTCATTCTCTGTTGAGCATTACCTATGAAATCTCAATGGAGTCTCCGGATCTGATGAATTTTCCATGGACCTTGAAGTACTTTGACTTCTTGACCTTTGACATCATTGCTTTCTAGTCATTGACCACAAATAGTATAGTATTTGGCTTTGAATCTCTTCGTTCCTATAACTTTCGGACTCTTACCTCATTGTTTTCTTACCTCATCGTCCTCCTACCTCATTGTTCTCCTACTCTATCATCCTTCTATTCCATCTACCCATCTTTCTTTTAGTCCATCCCCCTCCCACTCATCCTCCATTCAATTTCCACAAATCCTCTTCCAACTGTGGAAACCAACGACTTCTCATTGTCTTCCTCATCCTACAGGACCCCCATCACCCGAGTGACATTTGACAGTAAAACTTGACCATCGACGGCGACTCTGAATTCGCAGTGGACAATAATATTTTTTATTATTGCTGTTTGCTGTTTGTGCTCTTAGTTTATTCTGTCAAATACAAATAAAGTTTCAGATCTCGAGAAGAGAGAGAGAGAGAGAGAAGAAGTGAGTGAAACAACAACCATATGAAAGTATTGATGGAATCAATTCAATTCAGTGAAAGTGCTGTGATAGAAGATAACAAGAAGGAATAATAAAGGAAGAACAACGACAACAAGCACTACAAATATAACAATAACAACAACGTGAATGACATCTACAACAAATACCAAATACCAGTAATAGGAAGAAACAATAAAGTTTTGTGAAAAACAACATCATAAATCGCATCAGAAACAGCCGATAAAAACAACAAGAACAATAAGACATCGGCAGCAATGACAACGACAGCATCAAGAATTCTGTCACCAATAACAACAACAATAGAACATCACTGATACCAATAGCAATAACAACAACAAAAACAATGACAATGATAACGATGTCCTGAAATTTACCAACGATGTAGAAAATTGCTGCGTTAATAACGAAGGCCTTAGCCTTAGTCGTCGCTAGTTCGTTTGCTTCATTCTCCATATCCACTTCCTTTTCCTCATCTTCTCGTTCTCCCCTCTTCTTCATGCCCTCCTCCTTCTACTTCTCTTTTTCACTATCCCTTCCATCGCTCTGTGACCACGAAATCGACGAGATCTCGCATTGTCAATAAAAATATGAGAATTTCTTTTATTTCTGGTTGCGATTTGGCGACGATGGCCTTTCTCCTCTTCTCCAGTCGTTTTCTCTTCTCCAGTCGTTTTCTCTTCTCCAGTCATTTTCTCTTCTCCAGTCGTTTTCTCTTCTCCTTCCTTTTATCCTCCACCCCTTCTCATCCTCCACCCCTTCTCATCCTCCCTCCATCCTTCTCCTTCCACTCACTTTCACTTGAATTCACTCTATTCCCTTCGATTCGCTTGCTTTTTCTCTTCATTTCTTCTCCTTCCTTTCATTGGGTCGTTTTGTATTTTTGACTTTTGCACTTCCTTCCGATGGCGACGGCGCTGATGTGGGTCAAAGTGAAGGCTCAGCTGGGTTAAAGGGCAGACTCTTATGGGTGAAAGGGGAGGCTCATGTGTGGATTGTGTGAGGGGTGCTGGTGATGGCGATAGTGGGTGGGGGATTCACGTTCGTGATGTCCTCGCGATGGCGTCACTCGACGATACCAGCCGAGGTCCTTATCTGTTTAATGGCCAACTGGCGTCGCCGATGACGTTGGAGAGCACGAAAGAACAAGTGCAAAGAAAGTGGAAGGAGGAGGATGAGAAGAAGAAGGAGGAGGAGAAGAAGAAGGAGGAGAAGAAGAAGGAGGAGGAGAAAAAGGAGGAGGAGAAGAAGAAGGAGGAGGCACAGGAAGAGGAGGAGTGTGGAGAAGAAGTAGTGGCGAAAATCACAAGATTGCAAAATAGACATAACACAAAAAGGAAAAAACAACAAGAAGAACCACAACAATAACAATAATAACAACAACAAGAAGAACTACAACAATAACAACCACCACAACAATAACAACAACTACAATAACAATCACAGCAACAACCACAACTACAATAACAAAAAAAAACCAATCTTCACCATCAACAAACGACGATGAATTGAAAATGTCCTACTGCACTACTTTAGGAGATGAAAGCGAAAGTGAATCACTTTGTGTTTTTCCTGTTGTTGTTGTTGTTGTTGTTGGGGGAAGAAATGGGCCAACTTGGCAAAATAAATAAAAGCAATAATAACAACAGGAACAACAAGAATTATAACAAGTACAACAACAACGACAAAGGACGACAATAACCACGAGAGAACGAGCGAAAATGTCAAAAACAACAACATTAAAACATAACGAATGGCCGAGTGAACGAATGAATGAAGAAGGGACGAAGGAAGGAATGAAGAAGGGAAGGGACGAAGGAACGGACGAAGGAAGATATGAAGTAAAGGACGACGGAAGCAATGATGAAAGGGGATGGAAGGACGATGGAAGGCAGGAAGGAAGGAAACCAAACCGAAGACGAGGCAACTAAAATGGATCAGCAGCAGTAGATATGACAACAGCAACAACTCAGATGGGCTTCTGCTTGTGTGTCTTGGAGTATTTTTATTGACTGGAAGATTTGTTTGTGGCGCCACGACATTCCATCTCACTCGCACTCGTACTTCACTATCTCTCTCTTTCTTTCTCTTCTTCTATCTCTGCACAACTACTTCACGAAGAATTGTGTGGCGAGTGGGC
Source organism: Coelopa frigida (assembly GCA_017309665.1). Lineage (NCBI taxonomy): Eukaryota > Metazoa > Arthropoda > Insecta > Diptera > Coelopidae > Coelopa > Coelopa frigida. Next base: position 3,552,489 of record CM029565.1, on the reverse strand, counting down.
GGGGCTAGGGGGCGGGGCCGAGCGGGCGGACGATGATAAGGAATCAGTCGAAAATTCACTTTGTCCCCGATGAACTTCGAATCTTTAGCCTGGAGGAGATTTCTGTCCTTCGGTCGGGTTCTGTCGTCGCCGTCTTATGACCTCTGTCTGTCTTTTTGTCTCCCTCTTTGTCTCCATCTCTTTCTCTCTATCTGTCTCTCTATCGGTTTGTCATTCGCTGGAGCTTAGTTTTCGAAAGTCAAACAATAAATTGTCCCCAACAAGGAAACGAGTCGAGAGAACGTTGGAACATGAGCATGGAAACATGGGTGAAATAAAAACAAAATATTTATCAATTACTTCCTTCATCGTATACAGTGGGTCAAGAAAGATATCAGATTAATACTAAGATTAATATTTTCATATTTTTTAAATTTAATTTTTTGCAACAATTTTTAAAAATAAATGAATGGAAAATATATAAAGAGACAAAATAATATAAAAACATTTTCAAATTATACTCCAAATACAACTTTTTCTTGCCAAAAATCATCAGCATTAAAAACATATAATGAACATATCAAACAATAATATAAAAGTTGACCAAATTTCATAAAATAATTTTTTAATTCTTTAACAAAATATTTTATGATGTATTTATAAGGTATTTAAAATATTTCTCAATATATCTAAAATTAAATTAGATTATTTAGATCAGATTGAATCCATGATGTGATTTCTCTTGTAATCCCACTTCATCAAACCTTTCTTTGTCCCACTGTATTTCCGGCTCATCATTAGAACAACTACAAAACTCAACAATCGCTTCAGATTCGCTTTCGTTTCACATCTGATGATTGTTTCAATTTCTTCCTGTTTGAGATTTTCCTGTTTTTCTTCAGACATTTGTCCTCCATATTCTCCTCTCCATCTCCAACTTCTCTTCTTCTTCTCCATTTTCGCCTCCCCTTTTCCATGTCCTTCAACCTCTCTTCGATTCATTGTGTTCCATATTTGACTTCGTGCAACTCGACCAACTTCGGCTAATCGAGAAGGAAATCTGTCGTCGAAGCTTTCATCGTCCATCGGCAAGTTTTAAGTTGAAGTTTGTTAGTTCGTATTGTAGTTGTTGCTGTTGTTTAAGTTGTTGTTGTTGATTTTGTTGTTGATATTGTTTGAGTTGTTGTTCTCTATATCGTTGGCTATATCTCTATCTATGCATGGCATCCACGCATAACGAGGCTGTCGAGAAATAACTTAATCCAAAAGGGAGCCCGAAAGTCGAGTGAATATTGAGAGGGAACTCATGGACGGACAGACAGAGAGAGAGAGAGAGAGAGAAAGACCGACAGACAGAGAGACAGACAGACCGAAGGAGGCTGTTGAGATGGCGTCGTTTTGGATGTTGACAACGAACGGAAACGATGTAGATGTTGTTTCTTGTTGTTGTCGAAATTGTTGACGTCGTCGATGTCGACGATGCTGGAGGCGTCGCCGAAGTAGTCGTTTAATCCTGGGATTCTTGGCGCAAGGAGAATAAGATAAAGAAGAAAAAGAGAAAAAATAAGATGAGGGCGGCAATTGAGGAAAATACATTTCAAGCGTAAAAATTAAAATTAGACAAAGCTATGGGCAATCGACCTAAAAGGAAAAACAACGAACAACAATATAAACAACAATAACAACAAGAAACAATGAGCAACAACAACAACAACTAGAAACAAAAGAAATGAGCAACAACAACAACGAGCAACAACAAATGAAATAATTGCCGATTGCAAATGCGCCGGAAATGAAATAAATTAATTAATTCCAAAAAATAGCCGCCACGCAGCGATCACAAAAACAACAACAATACCAAAACAACAACATTAGCTATAATAATTCCAAAATAATGGCACGCACAATTACAACAACACCAACAACAACAACAGCAATAAAGCATAAAATTAACAAATACAACTACATACAATAATGATGAAAAAAAATGAGTCTAAAATAAATTTAGTAAAATTATTGAAATTTGTTGCGTTTGCTCAATGTTAAATAGTTTTTTTAGTTGTTGTTGTTTTTCTGTGTGTGTTGTTGTTTTTTGTGTTTGTTGTTGTTTTTTGTGTTTGTTGCTTTTAGTTGCCTTCCGCTGATTATTAAAGCTATTTGTTGTTGCAAACGCAGCTCCAAGTTCCGCATTCTACGCACAAACACACATAATCTTCATGATCATGAAAATAATAATCATCATCATAATCATTATCATTATAATTACCATCATCATAAAATAAATTATTGATGATTTTTATGTATTTTTTCTCATTCGCAACGAATGAGCAAAATGAATCGAACTGAGGAGAAGAAGGCGAATAAACAGATGAAGGAGAAAAAGCGTGCAATTAAGACGAAGGAAAAAATAAAAAAAAAAATAGAAAAAACATTGAAAAATAAAAAAATCGAAAATAAATAGAAAATTTGAAGCATTCGGATGCTTTAAAAAATCGTTGCTTGACGATTAAGAATTATCATCGCCAATAGAGAATTTTTCTTTCGGTTTTCAAAATTTTGTCCTCTTACGTTTAGTTAGAAATTTTAAAATTGTTGTTGTAACAAAAGCTGCTATTGTTTTTGTTACAGCACCTTACATGCGAAATCTTTGACATCGAGATGAGAATTTTGAATGAGACTAATGAGAATATGAGGTTCAGATTTTGAAGAATTCATACATTTGGTGAGTTCAATCAATGATTTTATATGTAGATTTTTTATGTTGATGGTTCAATAAAAAAAAAAAAATCAAAAAATATTTTATCAAATCAAAAAAAAAATATTTTATCAAAAATCAAAAATAAAATATTTTTTGATTTTTTTTTCAAAAATATATTGAAATAAATATGACAAATATAATATACTATAAAACATATTTGAATATAAATGTATGACAATTTAATATTTTGTTATTGAAATAAATTTGTTCATAAAAAAAAATTTTATTAGAATTAATATAATAATATATAAAATTATAATTAATAATTTTGTATCGAGCTGATCTTTTTATCTTTTTATTACATTTTATTATTATGAAATTATTATTTTTTATGAAAATGCCATTTTTTTCAAAAGGCGAAAATGAACGAAATTAGATAATAACAATGTATTTTTTACGATAACCTTGCAATCACAGTAAATCTTATCAATTGATTATCACATTTACAATCTAATTATAAATTTGATTTCTCTAAAGAATTTATATTTTTTAACTATTATCACGATAAACTTGGAGAATTTTTTACTTCAAGCCATCACTATCGACTGTAGATTTCTATTTCGTTCCCTCACTACGCGAGTTTTGTGGAAGGGTGTTGTAATTTGTTGTTGTTGTTGATGTCGTTGTTGTTGCTGTCGTTGTTGATGTCATTATTGTTTTTGTTATTGTTGTCATTATTTGGATTGTTGTTACCATTCTAAATTGTTAGTGTAATTTTAATGTTTTCTTGGTGTTTAATAAAACTTGTCGTCGTCGTTGAATTTTGTAGCTATTCTCTTTTGTTGTTGTTATTGTTGTAGTTGTTACTGATAATATAATTTTTCATATTTCTGATAGTGTTGGTGATATGTGATGATTGCTGTTATGTGTATGTGTGTATATATGCTTGTGTTTGTGAGGTTCTTACTTGCTGCAATGCTCGCGGTTGCTCAATCAACGACGAAGCTTATTTCGTTAGCCTTGAGTTTGTAAGTTCTTGATGTTTGTTAATGTTATGTTTTGAGACAGCTGTAGTTGTTGTGAATTTGTTGTAGAAGGCATTTTTTTCTTGTTGGGTACTTTTCGTTGTTTCTCTTGGTTGTTTGTTGGCTTTTTTTGTATGGTTTTTAAATGCTGGTTCTTAGCATTCTTTGCTAATTTTTGATTTTGTTAATTTCTGTTGATTTTTCGTCGGTTTCCACTTTGCTCATGTGGGTCAACAGTGCTGCCAGATTGGTATTATCACACTCATGTGGCAAGATTGCGGCCAAAAGATTCCTCTTCTTGCCAGATTCTCGAAAGCACTTGCATTGAAATCTCCGCCCTCTGAATTATCTCCATCGAACTGAACGAAAATATTGCACAATTTCACGATCGACGTCAGCAGAGACAACAACCAAATGACGACAGCGCCGACGACGACGACGACTAATGCAGCGACTGCAGCCGAACCACACGTCGTCGCATTCACTCGACACGAATCGCATCTGCACCTGGGCGTGCGACTGAGACGGCTGATGATCGTTCGATCCGATGCGATCTTTCGATGTTTCTTCGTTCAGTTTTTTTCGATGCGATGCGGTGCGCGTCGTTGCTTTGATTTCGTTCTTGTTGTTGTTGTCATTGCTTTTGTTGTTATTTTCGTTGTTCTTGCTGGTATTGTTTTTTTTCTCTTGTGGTGCTGAAGCTTTTTCACTTCTCGTTGTCGTTGTTGCTGTTGTTGTGCAATGGTTTGCAGCTCGAATGTGGGTCACGACGTCGCTAGAATCGAACCGCAGCGACGAAGAGTGGCCAGATTTCAGAAATTCTCTGATAATTTAGAATAATTTAGAAGAGAAAATTATTTTTTATTTTTAAAAAATTTTGTAAATATTTTTTTCATTTTCACTTATTTTAATTTAATTAAAATTTTATTTTTTACTATATTTTATGTATAATTTTAATTTATGTATTTCGATGTTATTCTTTTTAATTTTATTTAATATTATTTAAACTTTTTAAATTTTATATGGTTTATTTAATTTTATTTAACTTAATTTAATATTTTTTTCTATTTAATTTTAGGTGTATTTAATTTTATTATATTTTATTATTTTTATTATTTTTTTTTATTACTTAAGATTTATTTATTTTTAGAAATATTCAACTGTTGCTGTAATTGCAGTTATAAATTGTCTACTAAAAATTCAACCTGAACGATGATAAAAAAATGTATGAACATGTCATTGTTATTGTTGTTTTTGTTTTGTTTTGTACATCAAGAAAACCCACAAAAAATTATTCATTGCGTTGCTTCAAACATTTTATTGTTGTTGTAGTTATTTTAATGTTTGTTGTTGTATTTCCTTACTCTACGCACAACTAATTGAGACGAACGCGCACCTATTATAAAAGTTGTTGTGTATTTTTTGTTGTTGTTGTTGTAGTGTGTAATTTTTGTATTACTGTTTTTTTTTTTTGTTGAAATTTTCTTTTGCGGGTTACCAAAAATGGTTGTGTGACGGTTATTGTTGTTGTTATTGTAATAGATAATAATGTTGTTATATTTTTGTATTGTTGTTTTTGTTGTATCCGTTGCTACCTGCCTGCATAAAAATCTCAGCCTCGCATTCGCACCTCATGTCATTTTTATATTTTTTCGTTTTTATTTTTGTTTTTTCCCAACCTCCAAAAGCGTTTCCTCTGCCTTTCTATATCTATCTCGTTCACTCTGACGTGGTTGCCTTCATCGCTGCGTATGCGTAACGCATTATTGTACAACAACAACAACATATAGTTAAACATTAACAAAACTCGCAGCTGAAATAAAATTGAGAAGAAAAAAAAACTCTGAAACTAACAGAGAGAGAGAGGGAGAGCGAGAGGTATGGAGGGAAAGAGAGGGATAGGAAGAAACTGCCGTCCTGAAGGTTATGTTCACGGCTACTCACACACACATACACACACACATACACACTTACGCATCGGTCTTTCGTCGGTCGATGGTGCGTTCAGTGCGTTCGCTCGATCCGTCTGTCCGTCCGTCTGTCTGTCCAACATTCATTTGGTTTTGGGGCTCGTTTTCGTTGAATTTGAAATTTTTAGAAAAACCAACAACAAGCATAAACCCCATAGCCAACAGCAATAACCACAAAGCCAACAACAACAATAATAACAACAACAACAACAGCAACAACAACAACATCAACAGAAACTTTGAAAAAACTCATAAAAAATTGTTCGTCTTCGTCGCCATCGTCGCATTTTTCTCTCTGTGTTTTCTGGTTTTTTTTTTCTTTCTTTGCCGATCCCCCTTGGTCGAACCCCGCCCCCTCCTCCGCCCCCCCGTCTCAAGGAAAAAACTGCGATACGCATTATTTATTCAGTTGCCACTTGTTGTTGTTGCTGCTGCTGTTGGTTTTGGCTAGCATTAAATAGTGGAAATTGTTATTGTTGTAGTTGGAACTAGTGATGTTTGTTTTTATTGTTGTTATTGTTATTCTTGTTGTTGTTGCTGCTGTCTCTATCGTCGTCTGTAATTTATTTTAATCTAATGTCTTTGTAGTATTTTTGTTGCTTCGGCGTTTCCTTTCGGCTGGTTCGAGTTCAACGCAGTTTCGCCGTCTTCCCCTCTCTCTCTCTCTCTCTCTCTCCTTCGCCCGATCATTCCATCTCTTTCTTTCTCATCTCTATCTTTTCCATCTCAATCGTTCCTCGATGTATTTCTCTAGTTCTTCTGGTTAGTTTTTCAAAGGCTGCAAAAATACAAAACCAAATTCAGATATTAATGACTTTTTTTTGGTCTGTACAAAAATCCGAAGTTCGAAAGATCATCAATCGATGATCGACCATCGTGTGGTCCATCGATCGCAGGAGGTCAGATCGATGCCCATGTCGATATCGATGTTGAAGTCTATCGCCGGTGGCTGTCGAAGACTTTCTGGTTGTCGATGTCTCTTCATGCAAAATATACTGGTTTATTTCGATGTGTATCCTCGACGTCTTTCTATTCTTGTCATTTTTCTCTCCATTGTAATTGCTCTGCCTTTGGCTTAATTGATTACTAACTTCTCATTTTCTCTATTGATAATTCTTTAGGTCTCTACTTTAGGTCTCTAATTAAATAAAGTTTATATTTATTTAATTTCACCCAGAACCTGTTGTATATATAGTTTCAATAATTAATTTTTTTTTTTCAAATTTTTGACATTAATATATTTAATTCTCAATCATTTTGAAATGTTAAAAATATTATAAACATGTTATACAAATATTATAAAATTACTTTTTATAATAATTTTTGAAATTCTTTAAATATTTTTTTTTTGTTTGAATAAATTTATTTTTTTAACATTTAATTTTTTTTTCTAAATATTTATTTTATTTTAATTATTATTTAAATTATTTCAATTTTCTATATTTCATACTTAATCATTGTGATCATTTTTTAAATGAAACTCCATCATTATATCGATTACATCAACCACTTGCAAAGATTCATCAAGACTCGATTCTAGAGATAGATCACGAACGAGATCTTTGTCTTCCTATCATTCTCTCTCTTTTAGTCCCTCTCTCTTTCTCTCAGAGTCCACCTCTCTCTTTCTCTCAGAGTTCCCCCTCTCACTTCTCCCCCCCCCCATCGCAGCCAATTCGAATGGGGCCCGTGTCGCCGATAAAAACTGACCCTGAAAAGGTCTCTCGATTACAAAACGCGCTCCACATCGAAATCAACCAACAACGGATCGAAGCCAATAGAAAATATCAAATAAAAATTACACCAAAAACAAGATCAGTCGAAACATTAGTATTTACAACAACAACAAAAAGAAAAAGAACAACAACAAATGATCGCCACTTCCGCCAGTCGACGCGACGCTTTCGTTGACGACGACGTCGATCGTCTCGGCTGCGTTTCTTTGCGTTTGACGCATGATGAACTTGGAACTTGGTAGCTTCCGTCATCGTTTGCGAAGAGGTTTAAGGGGCAAAAACCAAAAAATAATACAACAACAATGACTGCAACAACAACTGCAGTAACTATACATTCAGCAGCAATAAATCCAGCAACAACAGAAAAAGCAACAACAACTATAATAATGTGAGAGGGAGCCCTTCAAATGCATGAGCACTAAAATGAGAAAGTGATTGTTTCACAACAAAAACAATAACAATAACAACAAAGACAATATCAATAAAACGTGACTGAAATTGAAGAAATAAGAAAACGTTTAACCTTGAAAAGCAAAAACAACAACAACGACAACGTCGACCAATCAAAGGGCCAAAAACGAGCCCAAGATGCCCTTCAATTGGCTTCGTTGATCGATACAATGTCAATTTGTTCAAACACAGATGCAGATACACTGAACATTGGCACGAGCTGTAGATACAGATCGTGTGCATGGTCGTAGATACTCGATTGCATTAAATCTCCAGATAAAATTACATCCCCTCAGTTACAGATACGATTCAGTGTCGTTTTCGTATTAACTGAATTATAGTCTAAGATCTATGGATACAGCTGGGGATTTTAATTTAGAGTATCTGAAGGCATGGCTTTATATCGACAGATGTAGATTTTTTTTCGTATCATTAGGTTGCTTGAAGTATCTACTATGCCTAGTTTGTATTTCTTGGATAGTTGACAATACCAAATAGAGTTTCAAAGTTCGACAGCTGCCTCCGACTAACTAAAGATACAGCTGCAAATTCCCTCAAACGGGTATGCGTGGATACAAAGATACATTTGTATCGACGCAACCTTTCCCAACAACACAGCACCGGCCTCCGTCGCGGAGCTTCGGTCCCCCCCACCTTCAAAAGCCCTTCGCCACAAACACAAACGAACACAGAAACTCAACACACAAACAATCACAAATACAAAAAACTCACTCACACAAATGTGGAATGTATCTGCGTATCTGGGTATCTGTAACTGCGTGCACGCATTTCATAATTTTAAAGCGAGCAACGGACGGACGAACGCTGAAAAATCGAATCGATTCGAATTCAGTTTCGTTGTATCTGCGTATCTTTTGTTCGCTCCGATTCGATTCGATTCGATTGGACGAACTACTGATTAGATACAGGCTTGTTAAACAATTCGATTTTTCGATTTTCGGCCGAGATTGTTTTAAAAATTCACCCCCATCCTCTCGTTCGCTTCGTTGGGAATCGCTGCAAATGGCGCCTGAGAAAAAACTCTTTTATTCATGACTCGGTCATCGATCGATTTGGAGGTGGAGAACGTTGAGGGAAGGTGCGATGGGAGAGGAGAGTGAGGGGGAGCCCAAACCATCGTTCGTTGCGTTTTCGAGTTCATTTCATTCGACCGTCATCGTCGAATGCAGTCAAACATGAGTTGTAAATCGTCGACTGTTTTTTCAAGGTTACAAGAGGCCCTTGAGTGGTTTGTGGTGAGGGGGAGGGAGAAGTGGAGGAGGGAAGTTGAAGGAGGAGGTGGAGGTGGAGGGCAGATGAGGGAAGAGGTGAAGAAGGTTGTGGAAAGGTTGGAGGAAGATGAAGAGACGACGACATGAGATTTGCATTCAAAATTCGGAACTCGTTTTAAACCCATTTTCCACGCTTCTATTCGGTGCTGTCTGCAGACGTTTGCATCTCGTTTTAACGACTTCATTTGTTGAACTCTTTCTCTCTTTTTGGCCTGCTCCTCTCTCTTCTGTTCCTCAATCTGGCAACACGTTTTTCTTACATCGTTTTTCTTACATCGCTTCTCTGTGGGAAAACGAAACCTCTCTCTGATCTGACTCCACTTTATGGGCCTGACCATTGTCCATATCGCTCTCGATGTGGTCGTGGCTCTGTCTGTGGCCGACCAAGGTGACCAGGTTGACGTCATTCGAGCCCTTTGTTCTCGGCTGCAAGGTCAGGGCGAGGGTCGGGGGTTCAGGGAAAAGTCATGGTTGAACTTGAGGAAGTGGTTTCGACTGCAGATCGGTGAAGATCGATGAACATGGGTGAAGTTCGATTGGGTTGAGAAATTATTGATGTTGAATATTAAAATTATTATTGAATATATTTTTGAAAATATACAATGTTTATTATTATTATTTTTTTTAAATTATTAATTTATTTATTTATGTAATATTTATTTAAATGTTATTCACAATTAATTTTGAATTTTTATTGAAATTATTATTGAATATATTTTAACAATATTTGTGTAATTATTTCTTTTTATATTTCTATTGTTATTTAGATTATTTTTGAATTTTTGAAACTCTTCCTTATTAAACTATACTATATGTATTCTGCTTCTAAAAGCGAGGTCAACGATCCAGCGAGAGCCCTAAACGCCCTGTCCACAAGCCTGAGGCGCGTTTTGAAAATACTTCTTCTGCCCCATGTGCGGAATGTTTCGTGATTTCCATAATTAAATTTCACAGTTGATGACATGTCGACACCTCCCACCCACCTCTTGACATCCTCTGGCCTCCCCCTTGTCAAGGATCTTATCGGATTCCTTGCAACGCGAGTCGTTAATAAAGAGCTTTGTTTTTGGTAATTGTTGGGGGCGGCAATGGTGATGATGGGGATGGGTTTGATGGAGGAGAGTTTGATGGAGGAGCGTTTGATGAAGGAGAGTTTGATGAAGGAGAGTTTGATGAAGGAGAGTTTGATGAAGGAGAGGTTGATGAGGCAGAGGTATGTGAGAGGAGTGGAAGGTGGTCGAGTGTGTACTAAGAGTAGGTAGGGAGAGGAGAATGGTGTAGAAGGTGTTGTTGGTGTGAAGGTTTCTTCTAACAAAGGCTTTTTCTATATTAGAAGAACAATTATTTATATTTAATATCGGTTAGTATTCTAGTTAGATGAACAACAACATTAGCAACAATAAGAATTACAATAAGAATTACAACAACAATAACAACAACAATAAGAATAACAACAACAATAAGAATTACAACAACAACAACAACAACAATAACAACAACAATAAGAATAACAACAACAATAAGAATAACAACAACAATAACAAAAACCTGCAACAAAAACAATATCAAGTTAACAAAAATATGATTTATGAAGCATTCAAATCATCGTCAACGAGGAAATGGACAAAGGAATTTCATCGTAAACCATGTTATGGCTGTTGTTGTTGTCGCATGACCTGCAATGATGACAACATTAGCAACAACAGCAGAAACAACAACAACAACAACATAGAGAGAGCAACAACACCAACAACTTCCAAAAATACCCCGAAGCAACACTTAAAATTCACTCTCGAAGGTGCGTCGGCGGTCTCGAGGTGTCGACCAAACGCCCTCGCAACCAAATGCCACGCCCACAACTGAGTGCGTGAGTGTGTTTGTTTGGGAGTGTTTTTTTTTTTTTTCTTTGATAATACGTATCCAGGTAGAGGGAATCTTCAAAAGATACAATCAGACCGGTCTGAATGCATGCACGATTCACCGCTACATCAGGTAACGGTGCTTAGACGTACTAAATCCTCTCCTCAACACACACACTGTCCTGTTTATGATCCCTGTGGTACTACCAGTTAAGGCATTCCGTCACAGGGCAGGAAGGAGCTAATCACTCCCCTCTATTATTTCGCACACTTTGAGATGTGTTCTCTATTGTTCGAGCCATTTCCTCGTCTCGCCGGGTGCGCTTTATCATTTGCGTAATGATATTATTTGCTATATTCCAATTCTCTTCAGATAGTAGCATAAACCGTATGACAGCCTCGACGCTTAGGGCTTCTGTCATTTTCGCTTGCAAGGCTTCTCTGGCCACATCAAATCTGCAGCACTCTAATAGGATATGTTCCGCATTTTCAGTGCTGTTCTCACAAAAGCTGCAATATGGGTTATTTACATGTTTATACTTATATAAATACTCACGGAAGCATCCATGACCTGACAGGAATTGTGTCAGGTGGTAGTTTACATCGCCATGGTTCCTTTCGATCCAAGGTTTTAGGTTTGGAATTAACCTGTAAGTCCATCTTCCTTTTTGTGAAGAGTCCCAGCGTTCTTGCCATTCTCTGATGGCATTTTCATCAGCGGTGATCCTGTTTTGGTTAGGTATACCGTTAACTTGGTTGTAGAATAGGGCGGCATTTCGTCTCGCTGCTATATCTACCGGTAACCGAGATGCTATGACATTAGCTGCATCATTTGAGACTGTTCGAAATGCGCAGCAAATTCTCAGAGAGGACAGTCTGTAGGCCGATTGAAGGCCAATAATATATGTTTTGCAAGTGGTTGCCTTTGCCCATATAGGTGCCGCGTACATCATTATGGATGTATTAACACTGGCTAGTAGCGCTCTTATTGGTTGTCTTGGTCCTCCTATGTTTGGCATAAGTCTTGCCAGAGCTGCTCCAACACGTGCCGCCTTTTCACTTGTCGCGCGCAGATGATCCTTAAAAGATAGTCTGTGGTCAAGTAGGACCCCAAGGTATCTAATGGATGAGCTTGATGTTAGAGAGTGTCCTCCTACTCGTATCTCCAGTGTTTCGACTTTCTTGCGGCTACTAATTAGTACTGCCTCTGTCTTGTAGGCGGCCAGATCTAGTTTTGCAACATGCAGCCAGTCTTTAACCCGTTGGATTGTTGCGTTACACCTTTGTGCCACTGCTTCCAGCGTTTTTGCCACCACTACAATAGCGATATCGTCCGCGTATCCAACTATGTTGACTCCTGGGGGTTTATCTATCCTTAATACTCCGTCATACATGATGTTCCACAATATAGGGCCTAGGACGGAACCTTGGGGGACCCCAGCGCTAACGGCGTGTGTTAAGGGTCCATCCTCAGTGTCGTACAACAGCTTTCTGTTCTCAAAGTAGCTGTTTATTATTCTTACCAGGTATTTCGGTACGCTTAATCTATTAAGGGCTAGCATCACCTGTTCCCAGTTAGCTGAATTGAACGCATTCTTGACGTCCAGTGTTACTACTGCACAGTATTGCTTTTTCCCACCAAGCCATCTAGTGCCTGCAATTGCCTTTTCCGCTATATTGCATACTTCCGCAATGGCATGTGTGGTACTGCGGCTCTTCCGAAACCCGAACTGTTGATTGGACAGTCCGGCCCTTCCTTCTGTTACCGCTTCCAGTCTTTGGCAAATTATCTTCTCGAGGACTTTTCCTGCTGTATCAAGCATGCAGAGTGGTCTGTACGAGGATGGCTCATTTAAGGGCTTATCTCCTTTAGACAAGAGGACGAGTCGCTGCTTTTTCCAGCGCTCAGGGAAATTTCCTTCTCGAAGGCAGGAAGTGTACAGATCAGCAAATATATGTGGCTTCCGCATCATAGAAGACTTGAGGACCACGTTCGGGATACCATCAAGGCCGGGCGCTTTTTTGCTTTTTAAGTTGGCTGCAATTTCTGTTATCTCTGAATCCGTCACTGGTGGAATTTCTTCGATTGATGCCTCTATGGGTTGAGGTATAAGCGGATTGTGTTGCGGGAATAATCCTTCCACTATTTGTCGCATTATGACAGGGCATACGGGAGTGTTGGTTTGTTTGCCCTTAGTTTTTTTCATCACTATCTTATACGCACTTCCCCATGGGTTTTTTTGGACCTCATCTATTAGAGTTGACCAGTACTGGCTTTTGCTTTCAGCGATGGCCTTGCGTAGCTCCTTTCGCTTAGCTTTGAAGGTCGTCCGCAGCCGTTCATACCCGTCTCTTGTTCTCGAGCGCTGTGTTCTCCTGCGAAGTGCATTGCACTCAGTACGTAGGTTCGCAATGTTCTCATTCCACCACACTGCCGGTGTTCTGTGGTTTCCATTTTTCTGCCGCGGCATTGATGCCTCACACATATTTGTAATATAGCGCATCACGCTGTTGGCTTTCTCCTCGGATTCTCCTGTAGCTGGTTCCATGTTGTCGACAAGCATTTCTAACATCTCGGTGTCCAGTTTTTTCGTGTTCCACCGAATCAATTGTGCTTTCATCCGAGGCTGGCGTCGTGGTTGTGCGTCTGTGAGTCTTATCTCAAAGATTATGGCATTGTGGTCGCTATTCGTGTAGGCATCAGAGACCTCCCATATGCTGTGTCTGGTTAACGAACTACTTACAAAGGTCAGATCGATTGTTGATGAGCCTCTGCCGTTATCAAATGTTTGTTTGTTTCCTCTGTTAAGAAGTATCAGATTTAGATTGCAGAATGTTTCCAGTACTGCTTTTCCTCTCTGGTTCGTCATTGTGCTACCCCATTCGAGCGCCCACGCATTGAAATCGCCTGCAACTACTGCTGGGGATTTCCCTCTTACTGTGTGCGCTAATCGGTCTAGAGTATCCTGGAATTCTTGAAAGCTGAGGCTTGGTGGTGCATAACAGCTGAAGAAATATATACCCTTTATTTTGGCATAGGCAATATGATCGTACTGGTCTCTTGGTCTATATTCCAGTGGCAGACCCGCACACGTACACAGAGCTGCCTTTCCAGTTCCGTCCTTAACCCAGTTATGGTTATCTGTGGGTATCGTATAGGGTTCGCTTATAATGAGTATGTCGGCTTTTGATTCGCTGGCCATTTGTGTTAGGAGGTCTTGGGCCACTTCACAATGGTTTAGGTTTATCTGTATGCACTTAACCATGCTTTCCAGATATCTTTTGTACGGCTAGCTTGTACCTGGGGCACCTTGGCCCGCCTGTTGGGTGGTCACTTTTACCCGGATGGCAAAGAATGCATTTTTCCGAGTTTTTACACTCCATCGCCTTGTGGCCTTCGACTCCGCATCTGAGGCAGGCATTTGATCGGTCCGTCTTACTTTGGCAATTTCTTGCTATGTGCCCATAGTCTAGGCATTTGAAGCACCGGGTGGGTTTTGTGTTCATTCGCAGTCTACATCTAACCCATCCTATGCGGACGCATGCGGTTTTTAGCAGCTCCTGCGAGTCACCTACCGGCTTGTTTGGGAGTGTGTAGGTGTGAATATGCGTGAGTGAAGATGTGCGTGTGCAGCTTGTGTATGTGTGTGTGTGTGGGTGACGATGTCTTAATTATCATCAGCAGCGAAATATTAAATGAGTTTTGATTTTGCGGCGACTGCGAATTCATTACGAAAATTTGGAGAGATGGAGAGAAGGGAATTGAGAAAGAGGGATGAAGGAGACGAGAAGGAGATGTGGAAAAAGTGAGGGAGGAAGAGTGAAAGAGTGTCCTCACAAGAGGAATGGATAGAGAAAAGGAAAGAGAGAAGGAAAAGATAACTGATCAAGTGACGATGGACAAGCGAACAACCGAAATTTAAACTGAATTTTAGGCCTAATTTTTTGAAAATTCAACAACAGAAAAAAACACATGTAAAGAAAGTGGCCGAGTGTGTGAAAGAGATGGCAGACGCGGCTCGTCAATCACTCGGCCTGACACCTGTCGGCCCCGCCGAGTCCTTCGGCCGTTCGTCGTCGTCACTTCACGAGTGTGTGTTTTGAAAAATGATCGTGTTTTTAACAAATGTTTATATCAGAGACACGAGAGAAATTCTTATAAAATGTCTTACATTTTCCGACAGTAACTAATTTAAAGTTTATTTTTATTTTTCATACAAATTGTATTTTTATTTTTCATACAAATTGTATTTTTATTTTTAAAATAATTTTTATTTTTCATACATTTTTTTTTTTTAAATCATATGTGTTTGTTCCTAATTTATTTATTAATTTTCCATGCATTTTTCCAATATTTTCAAAATGTTCTTAGTTTCTCTATATTTTTTGAATTTTTATATATTTTATTTAACTTTGAAAAATCTTCAGAATTTTTCTAATTTAATTTTTTGGTTGTTTGCATTTTTTTTCGGTTTTCATTTGAATTATTTTTCATTTATATATTAATTTTTTGTAATTTCTTTAAGAGATTTGAGAATTTTTGAAAAGTGTTATTCCAAATTTTGATTTGATTTTGTTCTAAAATACAAATTCTCTGTTTAAATTCGAATTTTCTATTTTATTCAAAATTTTCAAATTTATGAATTTCAATTTTTTGAAAAATTCTTAAACTTTTTCTAACATTTGCTTGAAAACCAATGCAAAGTTTTCATAAAATTTCCATCAACATTTTCATGTGTTTGGTTTGCTATGTGTATTTTCTGCCGCATTCCAACAGTGCGAGACATGCGTTCGTTCGTTCGTTCATCTGGCAGATACAGTTGTCTACGCAGCGATCGAAATCCCCTCCGCCCCCTTCATCCCTCGCCTCCACTCGCCTGGGCTCCCCTCGCTCTCGTGCTCCCGTCTGACGAAAGCTCTCGATGAACCGAACGCACTTGGCGCGATCGCTTCGCTCGTGAGGCGAGGGAACAGCAACAAAACCCCAAAATTCAACATTAGAAAATCAACACAAAAAATAAAAAAAAAAAAATCAAAACTTACAAAAACAATAATTACAACAATACTAATTTCGACAACAATTTGTGGTTGAAAACTTGCACTTCAACATTCGAATCGACAGAGGCCACCTTCTGCCTTCTCTCTCTTTCTCTCCCTCTTCCTCTTCCACTCTCTCTCTCTCTCTATCTCTCTCACTTCTCTCTTCTTAACTTTTCCTCTCTAAATCCCTCTCTTTCTCCCTCTCTCTCTCTGCCACTCTCTCTCTCTCTCTCCATCGATCTCTGCCTCAGCGCAGCGACAAAGCGACCGAGCGAACGCAGCTTTTGTCGCGCACGCATTTTTTTTACATCTGCACATAGAACGACGACGACGACCACAACCACAACAACAAAATCCACGACCACAACAACAAAATCCACGACCACAACAACAAAATCTACGACCACAACAATAAAAATGACTACCACAACAACAACCCAAACCAAAAACCACAACAACGACGAATAACAACTACAACAACAACAATCGTAGCAACAAAACCAAAACATATAGCAACAACAACAACAAATAAAATAAAAAATAATAACAACAAGACCAGAAGAAGGTTCTTCAAGGTTGCTCGGTTGATGACTTTGAAAAATAACAACAACAAAACTATACTGAAAATAACAACAACAAAACTATACTGAAAATAACAACAAATACTACAGTGAAAACGACAAAAATACGGCGAAGCTTTTTTGAACAAATTAAGTTTTTTCTCTTCTACTTCTTCACTATTCTTCTTATTGTTGTTCTTGCTTGGTTCACAACGCATGCCAGGGGTGACGGGGGATCGAGAGGTTGTTGAAGCATTGAAGGAAGAGTGGATTGAAGGGAGGGAAGGAGTGGGAAACAAATGTCATAGAATCGATGGTAGAACGCTAGAACAGGTCGCTGAGATACAAATGCAAAGGTGCCTAAGGTGAGATATTTAAATAGATAGGCTTTAAAAAGATACATAGAAAAGATTCTCAGATACGCATAGGAGAAAATATCTAGATACTTGAACGCATTTTATACGTAAATATACAATATTTAGATGAAAATATACCATATTTATATGCAAAAATATATTTTTCCAGATTAAAAAAATATATATTTAAAAGATTAATAATTAATATCTTGATAGTTGTATACAATCTTACCAAGATACACATAGAAAACATTCTTAGATACATTTAGAACAGATTCCTATTTACATTTAGAACAGATTTCTATATACTTCTAAAACAGATTCCTAGAAATATATGGAACAAATTCATAGAAATATATGGAACAAATTCCTAGAAACATATAGATTTAATTCCTAGTTATATCAAATTCAACAACATCAGATTCCTAGATACATATAGAACAGATACATCGAGCAGATACTTAGATACATGCGTCAATCTATGCGATACGCCCGACTCGTAGTGCGTTTTCGTGTCGATTTTTGTTTTTTTCGATCGCGATTGCTTCAGTTCCTTCAATTATTTTGCTCATCGCTCGCTTTGTGCTCGTCTTTCGTAAACAACTCGATTTATTTGCAGTGATTACTCACGCACACACACACATATACAGTAGGGGGACGAAAGGGGGCGACCTGTGGTTAGACAGAAAAAACAAAAAACAAATCAAAACAACAGTCGAGAACCAAACAACAACGGAGAAGAGAAATTCGAGCAATTAACAATAATTTTTGGGAATTTTTTTCTCCTCTTTTTCGTGAATCACCTGTTGGTACTTTGAGTTCTATCTATCTATCTACATAGATATATTGCGTAGCTCATGCAATTGTATTTTCACTGATGTATTTTTCATTATGTTTGTAATTGTAAAGATGAGGTTTTTTACAATGGTCCAATGTAATAAATAATAATTGAACCTTTTAAATAGTTCTGAATATGAATTAGATGACGCGTTCATTTTTTACTGTAAATAAATACTGTATTTAAACCACCAGATATTCATCCGATACAATCATACATAATTTAAGTTCAACAAATAATTTGGAATTTCAAATGCGTTATTGTTTTAAGAAAATGTTAATTTTAATGAATTTTAATAAAATATCAATATAAATGGATTTGAATAAAATATCAATTTTTTTTTATTATTTGAAATAAAATTATCAAGATTAAAAATAGTTTATATTATAATAATAAATTAAGTTAAGTTAATTCGTAATATAAAATAAATTCTAAATTGTGTCAAAATCAATATAATACACAAACTTAAATTTTAAATAATTCTTTGTTTTTAATGCACGTGGCTTTTTGTAATATTTCGCTAAATAATTTTCCATAAAGCTAAATTTCATAAAACTTCAATCGGTTCTTATAAAATTATGCTTCTTGAAATATTTGTCTTTCTAGTTTTATTTTCACAGGTTTAATTAGAAAAATGCCTAAAAAATTCCGAATTACCGGCGAAAGAAATCATTATTTGCACAACTGCAAATTCGACGAGGGAAAAGAGATAGTGAGAGAAAGAATGAAAGAGAGAGGTGGAGAAAGAGAAAGAGACAGCGAAACAGATCTCAAGAGGCAAAACGACAAAGATCGAGTTTCAGTAAATTGAATTCAATAGGCGTAGGAACAGCATCAGCTACAACAACAACAACAATTATATTGGAATTCATCATACCCATGAGTATTATAATTAACTTTCAACAACAACAATAGTAAGAATGACAAAAAAACCAACAATAACAAAAACAACATCATATTCACAAACAACACCAAAAAAATCAACAGAAACAACAGCAACAACAATTGTTGTTGAACAGAGAATAGCAAAAAAAAACAAAATGAGGTAGAATTGAGAAAAAAATCATTCGTCAGGTTATTGCACTGTACAACAAAAACAACAACAACTAATCCTACCACATTCATCAGCAACGAACAACAGCAGCAGCAACAGCAATCAAAGCAACAACAACAACAATGAATGACAGCAAACAACAACAAATGATAGCAATAACAACAACAATGAATAACAGCAAACAACAACAAATGATAGCAATAACAACAACAAACATAGAGATCACTTGAAGCGAATTAAAATTGCGTTGAATTAGAATCGGAAGAAGCAGACAAGAAGTGGAGGCGGAGAAGAAGGAGAAGAAGGTGAAAGGAAGAAGCATTTGAAATGAAGATGAAGAAGAACGAAGCAAAGAATGAACGATTGTATTTTGGGGAAGAAGAAAAAGAAGCATGAGAAAGAAGAAACAGTGGTGAAGTGGAATTAGAAAGAAAACAAACAACGAAAAGTAAATTTGCAAATTCGCATGAATTTTTTATGAACTAACAACAACTTTGAATAAAAACAACAACAACAATAATGAATAAAAACAACAATGAAAAGTAACAACAACAATAACAGATAGAAACCTACAACAACAACAACATTGTTACCTGCATAAACACACAACATCAGCAACAGCAAGAACAAACAATATTCTCAGCAACGACAATAGAATGGAACAAGAAAGACTAAATAGAATAACAACAATAACTACAAGAACAACTGCAACAACAACGACAAAAACTACAGCAATAACAACGAAGGCACCAACAAATAACAACGAAGAGGGCAATAACTACAACAACAAGAACAACAATAACTAAGAGGATAAACAACAGCAACAACAACAGTTGAAGGAATGAAATAAGAACTTAAATAACATCAGTAACAACAACGACAACAAGAACTACAATAGCAACAACTATAACAATAACAACAATAAAAACTTGTACTACAACAACAACGAGTACAGAACAACAAATATTACAACAAGAACAACAACAACAATCATCACCACCAAGAACATTGGCCGATGATGCAATCGTTCGTTTCGTTCATTCAATGGAACCATGAAACGAGCGCGACACGCATCGGCCAACAACAACAATAACAACAACATCTAGAACAACAACAACTCAACAAAGCTCCTCCACATGCTCCACACACACACACGCGCACTCATACAAATATATATGCAGTAGTCTCCAACACACACAATCATACAAAAAAAAAGGAGAATAATTTGCGAATCAAGTTGAGCTGCACGATCGTTGTTGTTGTTGTTGTTGAATTTCATTCGTCAACGCGGGAACATAAGGAATACATCAACAACAACAACAATAACGAAATGGGCAACGTCAATCGCACAACTCGTGGAACAACA
Organism: Coelopa frigida; assembly: GCA_017309665.1. NCBI lineage: Eukaryota > Metazoa > Arthropoda > Insecta > Diptera > Coelopidae > Coelopa > Coelopa frigida. The sequence continues at coordinate 3,532,266 of CM029565.1, read as the reverse complement.
ATAACAACAACAACAATAGCAATGGCGTTTCAGCAACGCATTAAAATGGCGAATCATCGTTAGTAATGGTTGTTGCTGTAGTTGTTGTCGCTGCTGCTGCTGCCTTTCCATGCGTGTGTTTCTATTTTTTGCCTCCTCGAGAAATTCTTTGCTGCGATTGTTCTTTTCGATGATTTTTTTCATCTAACTTCTAAGATTTAACCACGAAATACACTGCCAGAAATTTTATTTAAAGGGAAATTACTGCAGTGAATAAATTAATAATAATAAATTAATTAACAAATAAACAATAATAAATTCGTAAATATATAATAATACGGCAATAAATAATAAACGAAGAAATTAGTAATAAAAAATTATAAAATATATAATCAAAAATAATACCACATTAATAAATAGAAAAATAAATAAACATTAATAAATTCACAACTGAATAATTAAAAATTAATGAATAAACAATAATAAATTAGTAACAAACAAATTATTGTGACCCAATTAACTACAATTCTTTAAAAATTTTGAAGATACATGTATTTAAATTATATCTTATATTATTTATATATGTTTTCAATATGATATGAGATTTTCTCTCAGTGTAGCTCTCTCTTAATTCTCTTGATCCTCCTTGGGTAGCTCTTGCGGTTCCAATCGCGTCTTAAGATTAATTCGATATTCGAATGCGAAAATCTCTTCTCCATTCTACATTCGCTCAGTGTAAAATCAAAGTCGTGTATCCGCGATCTTGCAGATACTTAAGCCGAGGCGTAGGAAACTTCAATCGTTTTCAGAGTTGTTGTTGGCGTTGGTGTTCTTGAAGTTGTTGTTGTTTTTTAAGTTGTCTTTCTTGTGAAGTGAATGTTGTCGCCAAGAAGAGAGAGAACAGCAACAACAACAAGAATAACAACAACAATGAGCACAATGGCCCCAACTTCCAGCGCGATTGGTGCGATTTCTATCGCCATCTCTATTTCCCCCTTCTCCTTTTCTTCTTCTTCTCCTCCTTCTTCTTCTCCTTCTTCTTCTCCTCCTTCTTCTTCTCCTTCTTCTTCTTCTCCTTCTTCTTCTTCTCCTTCTTCTTCATCTCTTTCATCCCCTCTTCTCCTTCTTCTCCTCTTCCTTTCATCCAACCGCAGCGCTGCAGGAATGTATCTAAGCATTTGCGGCGATCGCCGTATCCGCAAGATCGCATGAAGTATCTATCTCTGGGTTTCGCATGTATCTGGCCGATTGTTGGTGTCGTTGTCGGGGCCCCACGATGCAAAGTCAAAGCGCACGAGCGTCGCAAATGAGGACGTCGACGTCAACGGCTGACGCTGACTGCGATCGTTCGGCGTTCGGCGGTTCAACGAACTCTTCATGCGCTCCCCGATGCGGTAATTCGCGAAAAATCTTCTAGTGTTTATTGTCGTTGCCGTCGTCGTCGTTGGCAACGTTGTTGTTGTTGTTACAGTCGTTGTTGTTTTTTCTATTGCTGCTGCTGCTAATGTTCTCTCTCCCTGTCTCTTTCTCCTCGATTCGGCTGTGCTCGGCTGTTGGAGAACTTTGAACGAAGAAACGATCGAGTGCAATGACTGGTGGAGCACCCCATAAATAACAACAAGAACAACAAATACAACATCTAAATCAACAACAATATAATCTAAAACAACTATAAAAACAAGAAAACAACAACAACAAATTTTTGTATATAACAACAACTATTTTGTATACAACAATAACAATTTTCTATACAGGAACAACAATTTTCTATACAACAAAAATTTTCTATACAACAAAAATTTTCTATACAACAACATTTTTCTATACAACAATAACTATATTTTATACAGCAACAAGATTTGGTATACAAGAACAACTATTTAATACAACAACAACAATACTGTTTGTATACAACAACTAAACTATTTAATACAACAACAAATCCACTCTAAACTCAACAACCACAAATCTAAACAAAAATTCAGCCTAAGTCTCAAACAAAATGAAAAAAAAACGTTTAATAAAATCAAGAAAAAAAATAATAAGAAAAACACAAAATAAATAAACGGAAAGAAATAATTTTTTAAATTCTGGAGCAACAGCAGCAGCAAGAAAAAAATCATTAAAAAGAGAATTTTATTTCTAGATCGTCGCTCGAAGTTATCTAATCTTTGTTTGTTGTTGTTCTTGGTATATGTTATTGTTGTTGTGGGCTTTTCGCTTTTGTTGGCGGCATGTGTAGCCTAGTTATTGTTGTTGTAGTTATTATATATTTTTTGTATTGTTGTTGTTGTAATGGTAGGTTTTTATTGTCGTCGTTCCTACTTTGCTTATAGTTGTTGTTGTTTTTTTGCGAACTCACCCCACATCGCGAGTGATGAAACTTTTCACGATCTTTTATATTTTTAGAACAAATGAAACAATTTTAAAAACTCTAAATTTATATTTGAGAATTGAAAAAAAAAAAAACAAAAACAAACTAACGATAAACTTAAAGAATTAACAATAACAAAAAAAGGGGGAAAATTGTGTCAATCTTCATCTCATCAATTAAATCGTGGATTTGTTTTAATTTTAGATCAAAGATTTTTTTGTATAATTTTTCTTTGAGAAGATTCTTTCGTTTTTATTTATTCTTCCACCAATTTTCATCTATTAAATTCCTTTATTATATAATTATTTTTTATTTAAATTCAGTTTTTTATTTAATTTAGTTTTTTAACTCTCTTTTCATCTTTTTTGATTTCATTAATTTTTATGTAATTTATGTTTTTTATTTGAGTTCACTTTATTAATTTTAAACTATTTTATTTAATTCCTTTTTTATTTCTTCTTTATATTTAATTCCTCTGTTCTACTTCCCCTTTTTTATTTAATTCCTCTTCTTTATTAACTTTAGCTTGTTCTGATTTTATTTCTCTCTTTTAGCTCCATCTTTTGTTCTACATTCGGTTTTGTTTCTATTTTAATTTATTATCGTTGGTTTCTTTGGTTCAACATTTTTGTAATTAATTTTTTCAGCTTTTTGTATTTTGATTTTTTTCTACTGTTTTATTTGGATTTTTATCCACGTTTTTTATTTTGTTTTGTCTTTTTTTTCTACATAGTTTTCATTTTTATTTTAGTTTTACTTTCATTCCACCTATTTTTTCGTTCTTTTTACTTTTATTTATATAGAAGACTTTTTTCTTTTGTTCCTTTCGACGTTCAATGGTGTTGTTGTATTTTATTAACGTTTTTGTTGTAGTTGTTGTTGTTCTGGTGACTCTGTTGCCGTCCATCGTTCATTCATCGTGCGTGTCTCACATTCTAAAAAAACAGAACGAGGGAACGAAAAATAAATTAAAATCAAACAAAAAAAAAAGCAGAACGTAAAAATCGAAAATGAGCGAAAAAAACTGTTGGAGTAAAATCAAAAATGTCCGCCAATAATAACAATAAGAAGATTGCCAAAAATAACCAAAACTATCATTATAAATAGAACAACTACTAAATAGAGTAGCAAGAACAAGAATAACTATAAGAACAACAGCCATAACTATATAGAGAACAACAATAACAATAAAAACAACAACTATATTCGCAAAAATAATAATGATCAAAATTCTAACAACAATAATCAAAATCATAATAACAAAAACAACAATCATAATAACAACAATATCAGCACGAATTACGCACAAAACTAGCAACAAAAACTTTGTCAAGGTCAATTAAGTTGTCGGAGGCCGAAGTTTTCCCAACCTCCACCTTCAACCACGCCCCACCTCCCTGCCGCCCACATCGAGTAAACAATCAAATTTTGCACTATTTTTATTTTGCTTTTACTCTTGTTGTTGTTAGTGTTTTTATTGATGTCGTCATTGTTGTTGTTGTTGCTGTTATTGTTGAGTGGTTTTTTTTCGCAAATATTTTGTGCGAAAATCTTATCGCAGACGCCATGGTTTTGGCCACGAATCGCGAACGGCGCGGCCGAGGAGGGTGTCTGGAGGGGCGGGGAGGGGAAGGTGGGGAGACGAGCCAAAGATAATGGGCGTGAGTCATGGGATAGGATGGAGTCAAGGGATTTCCCCAAGGGTCGAAAGGGATTTTGGGTATGCCAGAGATCATGATAAATTTCCTAAGTTGTTTCTATACTATGTAGAAACTATAGAAGGAAATAAGTTTGAGGATATCTTGAAATTTCTAAGGAATATTTATATTTGTAGCTTTTTGAAAAACGACTTTTCGATTATAGTTTATCGAAATACGATGGTTTCTAAAATAAGAAATATTTACTTGAAAAATATCCATCACAAAAACAAAACTAATCGAAAAAAATAAAAAAAAATAATTGAAAAAAATATCGCATCGAAAAAGCTAGTCGTAATAATTAATCGAAAAAAATAATCGAAAGAAATATAATTGAAAAAATTAATCGACAACAATTATCGAAAAACAAATCAATAAAGATAATCTGAAAATTTATCGGGAAAAATTTTGTCAATGTATAATTGTGATTGTGACGTGATTTTGATTATAAAAAATATAAATGTATCAAAACATTTTCTGTCTAAAACAAATCAAACTATCAAAGATCAAGAATCAGAAAAAAAAAATCGAACAGATCAAATAAAAACGATCTATTGATCGATCTATTGATTCAATATGTTTAATATTTGAATTGAATATTGAAATTGAAGAATTTTGAAAGTGCGTGAATTTTCATGCAAATAACGAAAAATAGAAACGAAATCAGGGGAAAATTTAGTCGATAGAAGAAATTAATCGAAAGAAATAAATCGATATATTTCCGTAGAACGTTGCCACCGCCAAACGTATCGCATGGATCGGTACGTGTGACATAAATTTAAAAAAAACATTTGGATGAAAATCCAATAAAAACCAAACACGAATTTAAATAAACCTGTCGATGCGACTTTATGTACAACAATAACAAGCACAACAACAACAAAAAATAGCAAAAAAAAAACCAACAAGAAAATCATAATTCAACATGAATCTTATAGATACTTTGGGCATCTTTGTATCTATGCGTCGAACGCACAAATATGTAAATTCGATGCGTAAGCGAGAATCAAAACAACAACAAATACGAACAGCGACCACTGGTGGCAATAAAATAACCTTGAATTTTATTTTGGAGGCCCAGACGACGATCGTTCCACCCTGCATTCGAAATGAATCTATGCGATAAATACATAAATACATACAGAGAAACATGTCGATACATACATAAATACATTGTTGGCGAACGCATGAAAAAAAGCTTCAAGTTAATTAATAGAATGAGTGGAAGGGGTGGAGATGACAAGGAAGGGGAAGAAGAGAGGAAGAGCAAAAGACTGGAAGAAAAGAGGAGAAGAAGATGAGGGAAGGAAGATGAGAAGAAGAGAACGACATGTAGTGAGAAGCAAATTTAACTAGAAAAGAGAGAGAAAAATTAATCGAACTTGAGGAGGATTTGAAGTAAAGGAACAGATGAAGTTGACTTCGATAAAAGGCGAAAAATAATAATAATAAGAAGAAAAAGCTATTTTGTAAATAGTATCAACAACAATAACTAGATCTATTAGCATTCGTTTTCCTTACAAAAGCTTCAAAACTTCACAATTCGAACGAATGATCGGAGCAGCAGAAGCAAAGACAAAAACAGTAACAACGATAGTTACAACAACAACAACGATTGTTACAACAACAACGATTATTACAACAACGACATCAGTAATAACAACAACTCGAACAATCAGCAGCAACATTTCCATAAAAGCCTCAGCTACAACGAAGCAGCAACAGTGAAAAAAGACCAAGAACCAAACGTTGATTGAAGTGGTTGAAGAAGGAGAGGGAGAAGGAGAGAGAGAGAGAAGAAGAGGGTGAAGGTGTGATGAAGAGAGAGGGGAAGACGAACCCCAAACCAAGTGGTGAGGGACATGGAACGCATTGCGGCCCACACGCGTGTCTGGCAAAACGACCAGAGAATCGCATTGGCCAAGATAAAAAAAATAGTATGGTTAAAATAGAAAAAACACACACTCGCATACACAAACACTGAAGCCCTGAACTAACGCGAAGGTGCGTTGGAAAGAAAAGAGAGATAAAGAGAGAGGAAGATAGAAAGAGAGAGGAAGATGAAAGAGAGGGAGTTCAAAGAGAGAGAGAGTGAGAGAATCATTCTGGGCCCGTTTGCACTCGATTCTCTTTTTTCTCTCTCTCTATGCTGCCGATTGTGCTCATGTTGTTGTTGTTTTTTTTTTTCTAAAATTTTTGTTGTTGCTACTGCTGTGAAATGACTTGATGTTGCCATCAGTTGCCATTGCTGCTGCTGTTGTTGTTGTTTTTGTTGTTTCACCTTGAAAAGTTCATTCACGCCAGACACAAACGCATGATCATCTCGAACACACACACACACACACACACACATTCTTACACAAATGCTTATTCACACACACACATCGACAATGAATTTATTCATAGAAGAAAAAATTCATAGAAACGAAACGCACACTAACACCAACACAACACCAACACGAAGCACTCACACAGACACGAACACGAGCGCAAGCACGCATTAACATAGCCATGTCTAGCATTGGCGAGGTAGAAAGAAAGAAGCATAGTCCAATACAATAACAAAAAGCACAATATACCAATGACAACAACAATAGCAAGCACCAAGCACTATAGGTAACAACAAAAAAAGGCTAAAATGCGAAAAAGCCAGCAAAACGAATGCGGTATAAACGAATGTGCGAATGGGAGATTGAAGGAATGAAGCAATCGAAGAGCTTAGAACATGAGGTTCCATACCCAAGGGGAGAAATCGTTAGTAGAAGTTGGTTTTGGGACCTGATGGCAGTTTGAGATTTTTAATGATTTAAGAAGAATTTCCTAGATCATCCCTCATATATTACTTCACTTTTCAAAAAATATGTTAAGCATTTAAAAATAAATTGCTTTTAATTATTTTTTTTTTAATTTGTATTTTTTATAAATACATAAATAAAGCAATATAATTAATAAAATTTGTTAAAATAATTTTAATTCAAATATTTTTTTTTTTTATATAATTTTTTTGCAGTTGTATGTTACAATTATTTTTTAAAATTAATTTTTGATATAAATTATATACCTTTATTCTATTGTATTATATCCACAACTATTAGCCAAACTATCTCTACTAACATTTTCGCGACCGCCGATCGTTTCGGGAGCTTTTGTAAAAATTTGCCCACTTCTGGGCTCGAGTGTGCCGAATGCTAGTGGAAAAAAGCACTACAATAATAACAACAAATACCATATTAACAACTACAATATTAGCAACAAAAACTACAGACATAGACAGACATATATGAAGAGTAATCATAAAAAAAAACCCGAAAAATCGGTGAAGTTCAAGGTATAACGAACAGCAACAACAACAACAAGAAGAACATTGTATGTAGAGAAATAAAATGAAATGAAAAAATCAAGTCAACAATTATGCGTTGGTCGTTGAAGGGCGATGGGTAGAGGGGGGGCGAGGGTTGGGTCTGGAGGTTGGTGTCTATCGAAGGGGGAAGAGGGGGTGTTGTTGTTGTAGCTGTTGTTGTCGTTGCCGCCTTCCTCGCTTCTCATGATCAATTTGTTCGCATCAACCATTGTCGATATCGTTGTTGTCGTCTAGTCTAATGTGTTGTTGTTGTAGTTGGCGATCATGTTGTTGTTGGTTGTTTTTCTTGTTGTTATTGTTTTTCTTGTTATTATTGTTTTTTTTTTCTTATTATTGTTTTTCTTATTGTTGTAGGTGGTCATTCTTGTAGTTAATTAGATTGTTGTTGTCACCTATGCTTAGTGAGAACTAAAGGAGAATGAGCATAAGGGCGAAGGTAAAAAGCTCTTTACAAATGTTCACTTCTGGAGACAAAATTGCGTGGACAAGCGATGGACAGACGGCTGGACAGACGGATAGACAAAAAGACAGATAGCCTATAAAGAGAAAGAGGGAAAGGAAACAAAGAAAGAGGGGGATAGTGAAAGACGACGGTGACGACGACGTCGTCTGGTCGGAGGTCTATCTTATCAATGATCGCACACGCGGGAAGTTCTAGCAAAAATGTGTATTTCCAATCAGCTACAGTAGTTCTAGGAACAATAACAACGAGAAACTATAATAGTCATAACAACAAGAATAAACTATAATAGTCATAAGAAAAAATCCATGAATATTAGTAAAAGCAACAACAAGTGTCTATGTTATTATTATGAGAATAATAAGAACAATATGGGAATAAATAATAATATTACAGAATTATAAAATAAAAAATTGAAAAATTTTTGGATAATAAAAGGGACCAAAAGAATGAAAATAATAAAATTATAAAAAATAATAAAACAATATCAATTACAAAAATAGTAAAAACAACAAAATCATAAATATAAAAATCGTTTTTAGAACAAATATTTGATTGCTCATGTTTCGTTGGTATAATTGAGTTGTTGATTTTTTAAATTTTGTTATCGTTTCTGCGATTCTCTGGTATTGTTGTTACAATGGATGTTAAAAGATCTTTGTTTCTCTCCCGATTTCAATTGTCCAAATTAAATTAATACTAAATTCATTCAATTAATTTCAATTCACTTGATCTCTCCCCTTTTTTTTCTCCCTCATTCAATTCACCGGTAATTTTCCTAACAATTGCTTCCTCATTGCTTCATAATTCCTTCAATTTGCCAATCGATAAACGTTTAAATCAATCTCCCAATCCTATTTTATTTCTGTTCCTGTGCACAATTTATTACCTCGTCCCACCCCCTGCGATTAAGAGAGAGCCTTATGTGTGTATGTTAACGAGTTATCACCCGGTGTCCTGGGACATTTAAAACAGCAACAAAAACACCAACAATGACAACAGCAACAACGACGAAAACAACGACAACAAAACCCACCCAAACGTCGTCATCACCAACGACTGCGTCCCAAATGCGAATGGAGCAGCAACAAAAAGACCTAAAACAACAACAATAACAACAACGACAACGACTACGACGATTGCTGCATGGGTGGTGGTGGAGAGGACACCATCACACACACACACAAATACACAATGAGAAAGATAGTGAAAGAGAAAGAGACAAACGATGTTTTGTGTGCAGTGAAAAGTGAAAGTTTTTCTCGTCGAGAAGAAGGTTCAAAGAAGATGAAGAAGAATAAGCGCCAGAACAACCCGAACAGGACATCCAGATACAACAACAACAAGAGGAGAAAAACAAAAACAACCACAATGAAACAACAACTACGATTAAACAACAACAAATATAAGTATCCCTAACGAAATTAGGACAAATCAACGCATCGACCGACATGCGTTTGGGTTGGTTTTCATCTGCTTCTTGTTGTTATTGTTGTTGTTGTATCTAAGTATCTGTGAAATACACAAAACTTTTATCTCTAGAATGGAAATACATATTTATGTATTTGTGAGAATGTATGCATGTGTGAGTGAGTGAATGATTGTTGTGTGAATTGTCCTACAATTCATTTTTCATTCCTTTTTTCTTGCTGTTGTTGTTGTTGATATCCCTTTGTTGTTGTTGTTTTTGTTGTTGTAGTTAAATGAGATATTTAAGTCATGCGATAAGCGAAATCAGGTCATCAGTAAAACAAAACCAACAACAACAACAATGCTTTGGGGATGTTTTTGTCCATTCGCAATATGAAAAGGGATTCAAAGGATTCAGTTTGGTCTCTCTGTCGGTCTGTCCTTCTGTCAGTCTGTCTGTCTGTCCTTCTGTCAGTCTGTCTGTCTGGCTGGCTGTCTATCTGACCGTCGTCCTCTGTCCACCTCTCTGTCTGTTTCTCTCCCGTTCTGTTTGTCTTCCAAGGTGTGTCGAGAGAGCATTTTAAAGTTCACATAAATGTGAGATTTAAAGAAGCGAAATATTTGAAGTTGGTCGAGATTAAAACATTTAGGATGAAGGGTGGGAAATCATTAAGTCTGAAGGGTGGAGGGTGAAAGAAGAAGAAAAGGGTGCGGAAAGTGAGAGGGTGTGGGTGTGACTTCGTGGCTTTGATTTTACAATCGATTTTGGTCGACCTGTTTAATTCTTCATAACTCTTTCTCTTCCTATTATTATTCCTGTGCCTTTCTCTTCGTCTTTCTCTAACTCTATCATTCTCTATCCATCTTCTTCTATCTCTCCATCATTCTCGTTCTTTCTCTCCATCTTCCTCTCACTGTTCATCTTCCTCTTTGTCTTTTTTCCTCTGTCCAAGTTCGTTAACTCCCTATCATTGAATTTCGAATTTCTTCCATTGAATTTTGACTCTTTTCAATGAATTTTGAATCTCCCTCATTGGTTTTTGAATCTCCTTTATTGAGTTCTGAATCTCATTCAATAAATTTCGCCTTCGCACTTTAATTGAATGTCATCAACTTGCGATTCTCTTGAATTTCGATGCCTTCAAAAAGGATTTCAAGACATGAAATCTAAACGAGGACGGGAAAGAGTAGCAAAGGAAGGATCAGGATGAGGTGAAGGACGAGAGAGGAAGTGCGAGGAGAAAAATAAATTGCAGAATAAAGGGAAGAAGAAAAAAGGATGAGGGATAGAACGAGACCTTCGATCGAGCTGATATTCATTCAAAAAGCTTCACAACCTCACAAAAGGAAGAAGTTCTTCAGCAGTAGAAGAAGCCGCAGGACAAAACGAGCAACATCTCCTACGTCTCTTTCATCGTTGTGTTCATCCTGGTCTTCGTCGTTCTCCTCCTCCTCTTCTTCGTCTCTTCTTCGTTGTCTTCATCCTCGTCTTCCCTATTGTCGTCATCACAGCTGCA